>JAPYYV010009385.1:0-11969 GCA_030522625.1 Copidosoma aretas | reverse complement strand
CATCCCTCTTCCTTCCCTCTCCCAAGTGCTAAGTGCCCTGAGTAGTGCCCTTCTCATAAGGAGCCGGACGTATAACACTATAATATAAAAAAAAAAAAATCTATAGATAAGCATGTGTTAGAAATAGCTATTTACACACCAAGGGCGCGTAAGTAAAGAATGTCCCAGAACGCATGTATATTGTCACCCGAGGCGAAGCCGAGGGTTACAAACATGCGATCTGAGCATTCTTTACTTCCGCCCGTGGTGTGTACATAATTTTTCTGCATACCCCCGCCGAAAGTGCTTCATATCTGCCCTGCTCCAAAACAGATAATCAGCTCTTTCGACGAGGGTATGCAGAAAAATAGTATGCGCACCACGTTCGGAAGTTAAGCAATGCATTAGATTTCACGTTAACCATTTATTCTCGTAAAATCTAAGCCATTCTTAACCTCGCTCACTATAGGTGCGTGAATAGCTATACAAACTCCAGATTTTAATTTTTCATGCTGTACATTTTATTATTTCTTTGGAGGTCGAAGTATCGAATGCAGAAAACTTATTCAAGATTAAAATTTTATTTATTTGTCAAAGAAATTTATGATCTATGGTGCCACCACTTGTACATCAATAATTATTTGTATGTGTATATATTCATATATATACTTTTATTTATACACGTATATGTTTATAAAAAAGTATAAAACTCCATATTACTTAATCCTACATTAAATGTCATGCACAAATACTTCATTCAAAATCTGCCGATTTTAAAAACATTCTTATCTCTTAATTCTCAGGTAAATATAAAATTCTGTCTGACGAGATCTGATGTGCGAGCGAGGCTCATGTCAAACGTAAAGTCTCATTTGCACAATTGATGCGACCCGCCAAAAGTTTATTCACTAAGGCCGCTGAAGGTCTCACTTGGGTCTAAACACTTTGAAATGCATTTAATCAATAATACTTTTAATCATGAAATTTACTAAATCTCTTGAAACTTCAGGCTTGAATAATCAGATTTTCCAAGCATTTTGTCAATTCAAATTCAAATATATTTCTTGTTTTGCTTTTATTATTAATTGCTTTTCAAAGAATGCATTGTCGTAAATTTTTACATTATCTCTTTAAAAAATTCCTTTTATTATCCTGTACTTGACGCGTGAGCAATATTGCTCCCAAGCATATCCATAACGGTCTTGACACCGAGCGTTATCTCTTATTACTCGATGAATTAGTAATAATGTTGTCTGTATTGCCAAAACGTACGGCAACACGTCAGTGGAAAAACTGAGAATAGCAATCGACCAATGCATTATAATGTCTCCAAGGTAATTTGGATGCCTCACATATCCCCACCATCCTGACACAATCAAACGCTTGCCTCGCTTGGTTGGGATACTTTCTAATCCTGAAAAGTAATAAAATTATTAGTATCTATTGTGAAAGCAGACTAGTTTTAATTATGCTGCAAAAAAAATCAGTGGAAAACATTTTTACTCACTGGATACAGTAGATTCAAATGGATTTGTCCTGTATTTATCTTTTTGACGATTACTAAGTCGGTAAACCATGTATCCTAAAATGAAAGTGATGATAAAAAAAGATTGAAGATATATAGGCGGCTGGACTCTGAAATCATTGAAAAATACAAATCATTAATATCATTTTTACCTAATAAATTAAAAGTACTAAAAAAACCTACTTGTGATGCGATAAATATCTAACATTTAAACTTGCTAAGAATGGGTAAATTAAATATCCAAGACTTAGCATGTACCCTGTTCCTTCGTAAAGAATTTCAAATGATGTTAAAAATGAAGCTTCAAAAACCAAACTATCCAGAGCATAAATTATTTGTAATGATGCTACAGCTATAGCAACGGGATCAACGTTGCTCCAGCCAAGTTTAATCTCAGACATTTTGAAGATTGCAGCCAAATTAATGATAATCTGAAAACATGTCCGAAAAATCAGTAGTCTGATTTAAGAATTTCATATTTTTCTGAAAATTGATTTTACCGTTCCAATCAAGGCTGTTCTAAATAGAATTAGTTTGATATCCAAAGGTCCAACTCGGGGGTTAACTTCTTTACCTTGCCAAAAATCATATATTCTATTATTGGTAGCGGCATACATATTAAGGTTTGATACTGGAATTCGACCAGCCTTGATGTATAAAACTATGGATAAAACTATTCCATAAATCAAGGCAACGACGGATAATGGCGTTAATTTCCCAATTATCAAATCAGCAATGTGATATCCGTAATAGTGACATCCAAAAAAGATTGCTACTGTTAAAAGAAGAGTCCAAAATCCTAAGAATATTATTTAGCATTCAATTAAATTATTCATCATACCACGATAAAATAACATTCTGCAAATTCATGGATTTTTACCGTTAATGCGATATTGCAGACGACCAGTTTTAGTTTGTTGCCCATCAACAAGCCTACCAATAGGTAATGCTGACATCAGAACTACAAATGTCAGAAATCCAGCATACATTAAAAATGCGTTGAGATCAAAAAGATATTTCCAATCACGCTTGTTGATTAAATTAGAAATATTTTTGTATTTGCAGTTATTGAATGAGCAAACAAGCTGCAACAGAAGGGTGTAAACCGGGATCAAGAGTATCAATAGAAGTGCTCCGAACCAGCCACCCCACTCTTGTGGTTTACTAATGAGATTAATTTTTTTATGTTTTTCTCCAGAATGTACATCAGCATTGTCCTTGTAGTCTATTAACACGTCCTAGAAAATTATAACTATGTAGAACCGAATGATCATTTTTTTTTAATGTAAAAAAGAAATTCAATATTACATCGTCAGGTTGCATTGAGAAGCCTCTTTCCTTTCCCTCCGATGAAGCATCATAATTCCTTTCAATCGGAAGAGACGCTGACCGATCAGTTCCTTTCAACAATGATAACTTTTGTTCCTGCTCTGCTTTAGACGCATTCGACATTATGCGAATGGAGCGTCGAGTGACGGGACCAAGGTCTTTGAAGTTAGATTTGATGGTTGGATCAAGAAACTCATCTTTCAAACTTCCTGATCCTTCCGTTCTATCGGTATCGCTCGAGTTATCTATAAAAAGACAAGAAAATTGTAATTGAGATAAATGATGAAAAAGTTATATTTTTAAACATCTTTCAGCATACAGAATGACAAATGTTCCATTTCTATCGAAAAAACTAGCGTTCACAGACGCTTAGTTTACATCAAAATCAAATTTTTGTACTCCAAAAATTATAATTTACTAGCAAAATAGAGTAGACAACAATGAAATGATAAATGAACGATGCAGATTACTATTTACGATTGTCCTATACTCGGCCTAAAGATATGCTAAAAAGCGAAGTAAATCTTCAGAAAAATAATACTCGTCATTCAAGCACGCTATGGGGCGAAAAAAAGTAGAAAGAAAATGCTTGGAGACAAAACCTTTTGGAATTTCCAATCTTGGGATGGAAATTTTGGCCTGCCTCGACTGCCGTATAGGCAGTTTTCTGGTTTGCGTATTGGCCGCTCTGGCGGGAGATCTCGGTGCTCCTCGTCTCGGAGACTTTCGGCTCGGCGAATTTCTAGAAGGACTCTTTGGGCCGCCTCTCGTTTTGGACCTCGTTTGACTCCTCGAGGTTCTTTTGGACTGAGAAAAAATAGATACGATGATGCACAAATCTAATGGAAAGCAGGTTGAATTTTTCGGCCATGTACTTAGCGGTGATATAATACGAATATAATAGCAGCACACAGCGGCAGGAGAGATCGAAAAAGACACGTAGAAGAGGGATCGAGGACGGGGGGGAGAGAGAGAGAGAGGAGGGCTAGCAAAGAAAGCATTCAAAATAAAAGCGCGCGCCACGCGGGCGATATGTTCGCGCGCCTTGATTCGTTGGGTTAATTCGCCCAGCGAGTAGAATAAATAAATAAATAAATATAATCATTAAACATACCCTGACATCGGTCTCGCCGAGCGAGTACTCCGAGCCTCCGTCAAACTTCAACTTGTACTTGCCGCCCCTGGTGCCGAGGACAGTCGCCTCCTCATACTCCTCCGTGGCGGGCAGTCTCGCGAGGACCCGGTCGCCCTCCGAAAATCTCATGGCTGGAAGTCGTCTGTTGGGGAAAAAAAAAAATCGAATATTACGAAGGGCCGATGAGGGGGGCAGCGCAGCGCCCCATGGAAGCGCATAAGCGTGAGCACTGAGCGTACGTTGTACAAGTACTACGTATGAGTAAACAGTCGAGCCGCTTGTTTGTTATCAATTTTACGCACAGGGAGCTGGATTAGATTGTTTCGTTCAAGGAAGTATTGAAGATTTATCAGCGGTGCAACGTGCACGAGGAAGCGGCGGAATCCGGTAGGATTTAACGGCAGGTTCAGATTCATCCGCGGCTGTACCGGTGGACGGACCTTCACTGCAGCCGAGCGGAGCGGGGAGGGCTAACGCGGGGGGGACGCGCGCGCGTATCGTACTTACCCTGTCTGCTAGCTGGCTGGGGGACGCGACTGCCAGCAGCCAGCACTGCTTGATGCTTCCACACTTATTCCTCCGCCTTGATAAGTACTAATAATAACAATAATAATAATTGAGGCGGTCTGCACCAACCACGTCAACTATAATTGTTTGATGATAACGTTAACTTCACTTTCGCCTGATGGGGCCGCACCACGTTCCGCTGCAAAGATGCGACGATATTTGTTATGTTTATGTAATGATGGAGCTGCTGATGGGCTCTGCGCAGTTAGCAAGGGCTTTTTTTTCTCGACATGATGAGTTGTGCAACTTCTATTCGTGCATACACGCGAGGAACCGCGCGACGGAGGAGACGAAGCGACTCTGATCGTATCCTGGCGCCGTAACTGTAGGTTGAGTGCCTCTGCCGAGTGCCGAAACTGCCGAACTGCCGACGCTCTCTCTGTGCACTGTTCGTAAAAATATATATCATATATATCCTACCTACATCGATATCACACAAATATAACGCTCATGCACTCTTTCTCTCTCGTGAATTCACGCCCCCGGAATTCCACGCCAGGCTACTCGCTCATATACTTTCCCAAAGCCCATGAGACTGAACCACGCTCTGCAACTCTGCAGTAATATACCGGATAATGCGCTCCTAAACTCATCAATTCCGAACCGAACTGTCGAACTCCTTTTACTTCGATCCTCCACTCACTTCAGACTTTACACTAATCACACTTGAAAATAAACCGCCAATGGTCCGCCACAACATATACTTATATATTATACTGTCAACTGTTTTTTCTCTCTTGTTCTCGTGCGATATAATTATAATCATGGATAACTTGAAACACTCCCACTACTTTCTCTGATTAGGGTACGTAAATGTGAAAAGTTGCCCAAAAGAACCATATGATTATATAAAATAACGTTTTTTGTTTTTTTGTGATTGCCAACTCGAGGATGACTGAAATTATTATTTAATAAAACAGAATCTCAATGCACTGCGTAATGTATCCAATTACACATTGTTGTTTTTTAGTACTTACGAGTTTCCTTTTTAAGTAGAGCAAAAAAAAATGTTTCATTTGAGTGGCAGAATTGCGTGAATTCGTTAGGGTTCTTTCTAAATTTAATTTTTCTCTTGATACCCTAACTCTTTTATGCCCAAAAATCTAACTTGTCACTCCAAAAATCCTAAAAATTTTTATCAACCCGTGCCCGCGATAAAAAATGAAAATCTCGTTGGATTTTCTAATTTCATGATTTTTTTACGGCTTACAAGATTTTTTATATTAATTTAAAACTGTATGCAATTTACGTAAGACTAGTGATGTAGCTTCAATTTAGTTGACAAAAACAACAAATTTGTAAAATTTTGTTTTTTGTTTCAAATTATTACACAAAAGTTGAAAGAATATGCGGCATTTATTATTTATAAGATTAATTTTTTCCGCACACTGAAAATTAAGAATATTGTTCCACCACTGCAACTTTTCATAAATTTGTGATAAAAATTGTTCAACAAATCCAAACATAAGTACGAAAACTGTGAAGTTGTCATATACTTATCAAGTCTGCATGCAGTGTCGTCCGATTTGTGCGTTGCTTGTGACAGATGACAGGACTCCGAATAACAAAGATACTAAAAATTAATTCATAATTAGCTTACGTGTCCAATTGAAATGAACACAAAGAATTTTCCAAATGGAAACTATTTCTCTATTTTTATAATAAGTGTTTGTCAAACCATCTTTGACGTTTTAGAAAAATAAAACTTAACCCAAAAGTGAGCATATAGCAAAGCAAGAATAATCAAAATGAAACATCAGTTTTCTGATGTAAAATCAACTTCTAATATCAAAGCAGAAGCTGACGAATGCCTATTTGAATACCTTCATGGAGAAATAGTTAACTATGTAGTGAACAAATCGTCTGATGACAATGTAAGGTTACTCATTATTTATGATTATCTTGGGCTTTTCGTTGTACCGGACAAGTAAATATTATTGTTGTTATTGTTCAATAGAATAAAGAGGAAGATCTTTCACGTCTGGAATGGATGGGTTTCAGTGTAGGCTATCGTATAATCGAAAGGTTAACCAGAGAGTGGCCAAGATTCAAAGATGAGTTGGATATAATCAAATTTATTTGCACTGACTTTTGGACTAGCCTATATCACAAACAAATAGATAATTTGCGAACGAATCATCATGGTGTTTACGTACTGCATGACCATGAGTTTCGTTTGCTAGCTAAGATTGGCAAAAGTGGAAGCAAACAGTATCTCAAAGAAAGTCCACGCTTGCTAGCATTTACTTGTGGACTTCTCAGAGGAAGCTTGGCAAACCTTGGTATTGCATCTATCGTTAAGGCAGAGGTTTCTGCCCTGCCTAGTTGTAAGTTCAATGTTGAAGTTCAAAGAATTTAATTTTACTTTTCAAGTCTATTGCATTTTAAGAAATGAGACAATCTTATGTTACAACCTGTAATGTATTTTGCTGTTGATAAATGATAAAAAACAAGAAAATGATATTTTGATATATGTTTTATTTTTTGAAAAAAATATAACAGAGCCTATCTGTACATAAAAAATTTAATCTCAAAAACTGTAAAAATCTTTTTTGTTTGACAACCAAGAACATGTATGAAGAAAACAAAAAGAAATGCAAAATTCATAGGACTACCATCACTTAGCATGCGACATGCTTTGTGTGAATAAAAATGAATCAACCAAGTACATTTATAATCATTCTATGGCATTTTATGTGAACACCTACCACAATTGGATAAAATAATGTTTTAATTGGTTCTTATTCGACTGCAACACTAGGGGTGACTTTGAAACTTGGCGCAAAATTCGTTATTGCAGATAAAATTCATGAGATCGATCTGAGTTAAAATTCCAATGAGTGCACCACTGTTGTCCTCGTCCAGGACAACCGCAAAAACGTCCTTCTCGAGCATCCTCGATAATTTACCAAGAGTCGTAGCTTTGGCAACTTTTCTAAACTGCTTTTGAATCGTTTTGACCGCCAAATCAGACTTTTGCACTTGGCCAGAAATCATGCTTGCCAATAGTCTGTCCAGAGTAACAAAGCCCTTGACATTGTTATCACTGTCGATAACTGGCATCTGATGAAAGTGTCGAGCCTTCAGTAGATTAACAGCCTTCTGGCAAGTAGAATCAAGCGGAAGACAGACGGGCTTGTCGAAGGGCATTTTGGACACTGGCAAATTCCACCACCATTCGTTGTCCTTGACCGGCTTGGGTGGTTCCTAAAACATCCAAATAAAAGAACAAATAACTGTCTTTGAGACAGATTGTGCGGATAAGCGATTATTTGAGCGCAAACCAAAAAATTTCTCGACTCCATCCACAGATCGGAAACGAACTTGGTCATGTAGTTACGTATGCCGTCCGGCAGAACAATGACGACGCGCTTGTCTGCCGGCAGATCCCTGACGAACGTCAACGCCGCGGCCAGAGCAGCCCCGCTACTCCCGCCGCACAAGAGTCCCTCCTCCATGATCAATTTCCTGGCCAATTGGAATGACTCCAGGTCTTTAGTTTTCACCCACATGTCCACGACACTGCGATCGAGAACTGTCGGGACAAAGTCGTACCTGCATCAGAAATAGCGCAATAATTGTATTATACACTGGGTTAATTCCAGTTTACCCCTTTAGATATAATACTCACCCAATGCCCTCAACGTCGTAATGCTGGACGGCGGAATCGTTGACCTCCGGGGGCTCGGCGAGCAAGCTGCCCTCGGGATCGACGGCCACGATCTTCGTGCCGGGCGAGAGCTCCTTGAGCCTGCGGCCGATCCCGGTGATGGTGCCGCCGGTGCCCGCCCCACCGACCAGATAATCGATCTTACCGTCGCACTGCTCCCAAATCTCGGAGCCGGTCTGGTCGTAGTGGGCCAAGGGATTCCCCGGATTCGTGTACTGCAGGACGGGGAGGAGACGAGGTTTTAGTCAAACACAGGATATGTTTTCGCGATATTCGACACATGCACCAACCTGATCCAAAATCACGCTGTCGGGTATCTGCTTCTGCAGCCTCTGGGAGGTGGCGATGTGGCCCTCGGGACTGCTCCAGGCGGCCTCGGTCGGCGTGCGAACTATCTCGGCGCCGAGGGCCCGCAGGGTGTACGCCTTCTCGTTCGACATCTTCTCCGGCATCACGATGATGCACTTGTAGCCCTTGACCGCCGCGGCCATGGCCAGGCCGATCCCCGTGTTGCCGCTCGTCGGCTCGATTATCGTGCAGCCCGGCTTCAGCAGGCCCCGCGCCTCGGCGTCCTGGACCATCCTGTAGCCGATGCGGTCCTTCACCGAGCCCCCGGGGTTCATGAACTCGCACTTGGCCACTGCGGGCGTTCGGCGTTTCATCATTTGCTTATGTTGCTCGGGTCAAGTGGTTTTACACAGAGGGATCGTTCGTGACAAGTTTTTTTTTAGTCCTGCATGATTACTGATTTTTACCATAACACCGCGGAGCGTCCGTAGTTTTACTAATTTAATTCAAAAACGCTGAACTTTCGATGATTATTTTTATTAGTTTGAAAAAATATACTTTGGCCTGGTGGCAAAACTGTGTCACAACGCTGCTGGTGCATCTACATCTCTCGGAATCTTTTCAAGTTGCAGCAAAAAATAAAAATGTTTGCTCTTTTTTTTTAACATTTTTAAAGAGTCCTTATACAAAGGCGAAACAGTTTTTGGAGCGATGGAAAATCATACGATCCAAATTTATTGAGAATCCAGTAGAAGTATGATCGGGTTTCGGTTTAATTTTCAAGTTTTAATGTTTGAGAGATTAAAGCCCGAAAAAACATCCCAGTACACTTATATTATTTATATATATACATGTATATACAAGTCAATTGAAACTTACACACTTCACACTTGATTCCCAGAGACTTTGGCAGATTGTTTAGTCGAACCATCGGTGTCTGTCCGATAGCGTGGAGGATGTCTGGCATCACTCTTTTTCTGTCGCATTGTCTGTGAGGAAGGAATATTGAACATTTTTTAAATTACACTTTTTGATGGCTATTTGTAACGGCAAAACTTTATATATACTTTATCAGCCTAACATCACTAACATCACCGATATATTCATATATCTAATTGAGATATTTTTAAAATCAGTCTTTGTATTAAAATATGCACAATGTGGTTATTTTTATTCGCTTGATTTATCGCTGAGAGATAAGACATCCACAAAACAATAAATTGAAAAACATCAGATATATATTCTCGTAAGAATCGCGGTAATGGTCCAAGTGTGGGTATATACATCGATAATTAATTACCCGCGTTGACTAACAATCTTCACGTGCACTTATTCTTTAGTTTCTCATAATAAAATACTTAATCTGAGAGGAAGAGTCACAACGATAAATACATGGGTGTAATCAATAGTCACATGTCATTGATATTTCGATCGATCTGAGAACTTATATATCATGTAGCCGTCAATGTATCTTATCGTTTACTGCACCTTATAAGCGTAAACATACTTAATCATTTGAATTAAACTTATTTTTTGCTTTTTGTATGCTGTAGCCATGTACAAAAAAAAAGTGTCAAAATTACAATATCATCTCGCGTATTCTATTTTTTTGATATCGATCGGGAACTTATAATTAAAATTTCTGCTGCAATAAAGTGTTATCTTTGAGAAAAACTTTATGCTCATGCCAAACGTGAACATTTATTTTACTTTTGTACCTTTAGCGTTCATCATTCAATTAAACAGTGAATTATTTGAAATTCGAAACAAAAGCCACTTTTACAATCAAATTCAAACTTTGTTTTTTTTTTTAACCGGTTCATTACATTCACCTATATTTACGTTATACACCTTTACATTGATTTTAAACCATCAGTTAAACTTTCACTTTTCTCAACACTATACTCCTGTATTGTAACTCTCTACTGTGAATTAAATATAAGTATTTATGAATGTAAGTAAGCCTATATGGAAAATCCCTAGCATATTATAAGATTGTACATGTTCGAATATTTATTCTACGCTATGAAGTACGAATCAGAACTGTCTCAACCTGCGAAGAGTCAACACCACTTTACATAATATATACGCTATTAAATAAAAGCTAATAATCGATCATCCGATTATACAACTTGTTATATTATATATAAGTTTATTTTTACCAAGTCAATTTTTCCTCCGTAAGTTTGTTCCTGAACAATTTACAAAAAGATTACCGCGTTCGACAAGTGCTTGGCTTAGTCTGATATAATTAAAGTAAGATTATAAAACATCAGGGATCTCTTAAAAAAAATATGTATCTACAGAACCGCAAATAATTACTAGTATTTCTTGCAAATCAAGCAAATAAGTATTATTCGCGGCAGTCCACGAAAAATTGCGATAACTCTAGTTTTATTGATTAAGTACCAAAACATCCTGTAAGCGTAATTTCTGCTTAGAAAAATGAAATATAAAAAATTCATAAAACCACAGCTATTTTGTATGATCTATATAGTGATGAATAAAAATGAACGTTTTAATATAATCGAATCCATTGTCATACTGAGGAAAAATGCTAAAATCAAGGAATGAATTTCATTGAACAGAATGAAAAATATTTTTTTTCAGTATAAAATGTAATTTTTTATTTTCAAAGTTTCAGTGTGTTGAGAGTGGTCCTCACAATCTTTAGAGTGGTTCTCAGGCAACAGCAAGCGTAAATAGTAAATATTTGGGTATAGCACGTTATAGAATGTCATTAAATGTTTTTGTCTATTTTTCCCATGTATACGAATAAGACTTTTCGTAGAAATTAAAGAGGCGCTACGGACTCAACAGTCTGTACACTCAAAACAATCAATATAAATTCCAGCTTGAAAGGGTTCTTTCTTTGTTACGACAGTTTTCTCATCAAAGTTTTCATTTTGCTTAAATAGTCATCATCTCTCAATAACTTGGAAAAAATGATTAAATCAGCTGTTAATTTTAGTTTTCAAAGCTAATGTATCACGATAGTCTTGGTCGATTCAATGTGGGATTCAAGTGTAGCGAGTCCTCGTTTAGTATAGTTTATACCGATAATCGAAGACAACTATTTACAAACAAAATTTTCTTTTGACTTCCTTGAAAAGCCCTTTACCGAGTCAACGAACGAAACTAGCTTCGAATGTGATATTTCATCGTACTTTTTAAACACAACTATGTGTAAAAACTCATACAACACATATCATGTTAATGAGCATAATAATTATTTTTTTCCGATCCTTCCAAGAGTGTGAGCACTTTGTTAACTTGTTTTCCGTAACAAAAACTAGTCGCAAGTGCACGTAATAAACACATGCATGTGCATTTACATGAGTATACACACAACATTGAAAAACTCACTTGCTGCGATCCGTGTGAGGACTACCGGCTGCATTCGGGGACCACGTGCACCGGCTGGGCGCATCTGGTCGTATTAATTCGTCCTCCATTGCTTTGTTTTCAACTTGCAG
>JAPYYV010009384.1:0-11970 GCA_030522625.1 Copidosoma aretas | reverse complement strand
TCCGAGAAGGAGACCTTTTGCCAACATATAAAGATTATTTTGCTAAATTAGTTAGTGGACTTATCGGCCTCTACAACCACGCTTACAAAAACATAGTTGACGCAAAAATTGAATCGAAAGAAAACTACGGCAGAAGGATGAACCCCCATTACTTCAAACTAAGAGACTTCATATTCCTCTTGTCGGGCCCGAAACCTGAAAAACTGGATAGCCATTACTCCGGACCCCACAAAATTCTCGAGGTGCTCCCTAATAACAACAGAAGAATCAAGATGGATTCCAAAAGTAAAGTTGTTCACTCTAATCACTCAAGATATTCATACATCATCCCTCAGGTTACAAAAATCGCATAACTAATCCGTTTTTTCTGATTTCAGATAAGTAAAACTGACAACATACAAAAACAAATAATAATAATAATAGCAACAAACATGACAATTCTTCTACTCCTGCTTATAGTTCTCGTCCTATACATGGGTGTCATAGGATATGACTGTGGTACTTACGACTCGAATATAACTTCTATGTCCCTAGTAGAGGTCGGATACTACGACATACCAAAACTCAACGTCACAACGACCCCGCAATACCTCTAACTGCTACAGATCAACGACTACGCTGATATTGTGGTTAATCAATGTAAGATCGAAATACAGCGCCGAGTACAAGAATGCTGTTGGTTCAGCTATGTCTCAAGCGTTCTCGAAGGCTGGGCAAGCTATGTCTCCGAGATATGTGAACAAGCATGCGAGACCGCACACAACACCGTGACTTCGGTATTTGGACAACACGTGATCCAAGGACTACGTGTTAACCAAACCACCACCTCCCCCGTCACTTTTGCGGGTAGCCTGATAGTAGACAGAGCTTGTAGCGGAACTAGCTACTTAGACCCTTACGGATCTTGGTCTAACGTTGTGGCTCACGGAACTCTGCGTATCACTCTTACATAAATAATAAATAAAGTTTTACCTTATAACAATAAGATGCATTTTTTTCCGGTACCTTATTCGAGCTTTTAAATGGATTTTGCATTGACTTTGAAGGAGGCCATAGTTTTTGGGAATCTCTACCCACAGCCGATTGTAAGTTCACCCATTGCAGCATTTTATTCAAAGGCCTCGCAAAGAAAATAGTAGATAGATCATTTGATAAAAATCACATTATATCTTCGCTTGGTTCTAAGAAAAGCGCCTTCGTTCTGACTAGTAAAAATACGGCAGACGTATGCGGTTACCAAATAATCTCTGCGGAACATCCAACACTTGCGATATTCGAGACTACGCAAGGCAACTAATTTGCGGCTAAAACAAAAACTCTTACGGCAGACCTCGATATTTTTACTCACGTTAATTCTAAACTTCTATACGACGAAAAACATTTTAGGACGCAACTACATAATCTATACCGTGACACCACCATCCAGCGCTGCAACTAGGAGCGAGATGCCTTAAAAACTACCCTCTTTCTTGCCCGACACTCCCTAGACGAATTTGCCTGTAACATCATGAAAGGTCCAGGACATATTGCGGTGGTAGCCGATGAGGTTCTACATCTGATTAAATGTAGTGCCATCGAAGTAACAGTAGATCTAGATGAGAACTGTTATGCGGAGCTAAGATTAAAACAAGGAGATAAAATACATTATTGGACACTAAAAACCTATACTCTTAAGAACATTGGGACTCGTATCAATTGCAACAATATGATCCCAACGGTTTTCAAGATTAACAATGCTTGGGTGAATTTATCTCCAAACTGACCGTCACTCAGGCAACAACAATAATCAAACCAGTGATAAATTTCTCCTGGCAATATACCTGTCTCTCAGACCTGGCAACCATGGGCATCTATAAAAAGGAAGACTTGAAACGTCTACGCAAACATATAATGTTCCCCGTCGAACGTCCGACGCTACTAAATAACATTGCTAGGGAAGTTAATGGCCAGTCCCTTCTATATCAGGACGGCACCTTGTCCAAGCTTCTAAACAAAGACTCGCTAAATAAAATATTAGAGTTGACTTTTAATAAATATTAGCAAAACATTGTAAATTTTGGCTCGGTTAGTGCAGGTATTATGGCGATAGTATTCTGTATTTAAGTAATCAAGTCCTTTCTGAATGTTTTATCCAGAGAATAGAATACGCTCTCCACGGAGTTTTCGGATGGTCACTTTAACTTCTCGGAGCCATCTAGAGCACACTCACCGACTACATTCTCCATACTCATCATACCACGAGCCGAACTAAAACCAACTCTAAAGATGTTAAAGCTGGACATCCTTTGTCAGAAACCGAATCATTCGCCATGGGAAAACTTCACCCGACCATCCGGAAGGTCAAATTCACCATGTATTCAGAAACTAAGCAGCCAAAAACGTCTGGACTCTTCACCAGCCTCGACAAGCAGACGGTTATTTTCGTCACCATTTTCAAGCCATCCTCAACTAACCTTTTAAGGTTAGAGGTGTTATGTCCAGTCAAAAATTTTGTTTTATTCCTAGCTCCACCAACACTTATCTTGCCTCCAGACATACGCAAGAACATTCCAGTAAACCGACGCACAGTGGTCCCAAAGGGTCTTTTTTTGTTCAAAATGACCTAGAGACCACACCTTTTATCCGATCTTGAAATTTTTTTTTTTTTAAATTGAAGCTACGAAGATTTAGAAAAGATCTCTGAAAGCTGATTTTTGATTTTCTTTATTAAATGAGTTGTACATAACCTCAAAACTCGAAAAATAAGAGAGCCTGATAAAGAAGACACTAATAATTTATTATTTAGTAACTTATTAGGCTCTAAAACTGCAAAATATCAAAAGTATAATGTAAGCACTTGATTTACATGATAGTTTGAATAAAACAATAAATAAATCCGGAATAGCGGATCCAATATGGTAGACAAAAACTAAAAAATTTCTCAAATCGCGACGAAAATCACTACCTAAAGGTTTTTGAGGTCGCTGATTACGAATCAGTCATTGCAATTTGTATTTTAAAGATGGTTGATCCAATATGGCGCGCTCTGGGCTGAAACAGTCTTTTTGTGTTCAAAATAATCTCAAGACTACATCTTTTGTCCGATCTTAAATTTTTTTTTAATAAATCGAAGCTGAGAAGATTAAGAAAAGATCTCTGGTAGCTAATTTTTGATTGTCTTTCTTAAACTAGTTGTACATAACCTGAAAACTCGAAAAATAAGAGAGCCTGATGAACAAAACACTATAAATTAATTATTGGGTAAGTTATTAGGCTCTAAAACTGCAAGATACCAGAGGTATATTACAAACACTTAATTTCCGTAATAGTTTGAATATTACAATCAATAAATCTAAAATGGCGGATCCAATATGGTGAACCAAAACTAAAATTTTTCTCAAATCGCGACGATAATCACTACTCAGGGATTTTTGAGATCGCTGATTACGAATCTGTCAATTGCAATTTTCATTCTCAAGATGGCCGATATAACATGGTAAGTTAAATCTTATACAGTTCTTTTATCTCTGCAAAAGTTTTTGTTGGGTGTTTTAAAGGTCGCTGATTTAAAATCTGTTTCCTCATTTTTTAATTTTGAGATGACCAATCCAATAATATTAACTGAAATCCATAATGGAATGTTATTATTTCTCATATGTCCCTATCTTTTATTTATATTAATTTGTATGAGATATTTTTTGTAAAGTCGATAAGTTTAATTATGTGATTAAAAAAAAAACTTGCTATGTGCGGTGATCAAAAATTTTCTATTTTATTAATAGTTTATAAACAAAAATATATCTAAAATAAATGTGTATACAGCAATTTTTTTAAAATAACAAATAATTGATTTGACTTAAATTTCCTCTACTTAAGATCAAGTAATTTCTTTTAATATTTGAAGTATCATAGAAATTAAGGTATATCATACCTCTGATATATAGCAGTTTTACAGCCTAATAAGTTACCCAATAATTGATTTATACTGTTTTATTCGTCAGACTCTCTTATTTTTCGAATTTTTACGTTATGTACAACTAATTTAAGAGAGACAATCAAAAATTGGCTACCAGAGATCTTTTCTTAATCTTCTTAGCTTCAATTTAATAAAAAAAAATTCAAGATCGGACAAAAGAGGTGGTCTCGAGGTTATTTAAAAAAAAAAAAAAGCCTGTTTGAGCCAAGAGCGCGCCATATTGAATCAACCATCTTAAAAATACAAATTACAATGACAGATTCGTAATCAGCGACCTCAAAACCCCTGAGTAGTGATTTTCATCGCGATTTGGGAAATTTTTCGGTTTTTGTCCACCATATTGGATCCGCTATTTTGGATTTATTTATTGTAATATTAAAACTATCATGGAAATCAAGTGGTTATATAATACCTTTAATATCTTGCAGTTTCAGAGCCTAATAAGTACCCAATAATTGATTTATTCGCTGTAGGCATGTCTTTCCGCACGCCATCTGCAGGACAAAGTTACCGAATAAGCCTGGATAAATTTTTATTGTGCCTAGGAGACATCACAACTAAATCTACGATAGTAATATTAATTAGCGTTTGCACGAAAAAGAGCTCCATGACACATCTTTGTATGACTGAAATATTTGAAAAATATCAATAAAATCACAATATGTGTCTTTAATAGTTGTTTGAGTCAAGTCTATGTTAGGTTTTGGACATCTGGTATATATAGGTACATTATGTACATAGGTATATTAAATGGCATAGAAAGTAGCTCGCTTCTCTGGTGTTGGTATGCGCTGGCAGAGATTTTTGTATCACCTCTCCAGACATGCCCACAGCGAATAGTGTTTTATTCCTCAGGCTCTGTTATTTTTCGAGTTTTGAGGTTATGTACAACTAATTCAAGAGAGACAACCAAAAATTGGCTACCATAGATCTTTTCTCAATCTTCTCAGCATCAATTTAATAAAAAAAATTTCAAGATCGGACAAAAGGTGTCGTCTCGGGGTTATTTTGAACAAAAAAAGACTGTTTGAGCCCAGCGCACCAAATTGGATCAACTATCTTGAAAATACAAATTGCAATGACAGATTCGTAATCAGCGACCTCAAAAACCTCTGAGTAGGGATTTTCGTCGCGATTTGATAAATTTTTCAGTTTTGGTCCACCATTTTGGATCCCCATTTTAGATTTATTTATTGTAATATTTAAACTATCATGGGAATCAAGTTTTCATATTATACCTCTGATATCTTGCAGTTTTAGAGCCTCATAAGTTACCCAACAATTGATTTATAGTGTTTTATTCATCTGGCTCTCTTATTTTTCGAGTTTTGAGGTTATATACAACTAATTTAAGAGAGACAATCAAAAATTTGCTACCAGAGATCTTTTCTTAATCTTCTCAGCTTCAATTTAAAACAGAAAACTTCAAGATCGGACAAAAGAGGTGGTCTCGAGGTTATTTTGAACAAAAAAAGACCGTTTGGGACCACTGAGCGACGCGATGCTATTCCTAACTTCCCCTCTCTCGTAGTCATTACTCACTTTTGTTGCAACACATCATGTGGTAGTCAACGGTTTTTTCTCTTATCAGTTGTCCTCAGAAGATAGCTGAAAGCTAATAAGTTGCCACGCAAGCACCCAAAATATCCTAATTATATTTTACTAACAAATAGATGTAAGTGTTAACAGCTATATGAACAAGGAATTTTGATATCCCTCCCATATTGCAATAAACACGATTTGTCCCAATAGTCTTATGTAACGTGCATCGTTATTTTATTTTCTCAATTTAGATATGATTTTATGCAAATATCATATCAAAGCACATATAAACAAATAACAAAATAGACTCTCCCTCTAACACTGCATGTTGATAAATAATTTATTTAGTAATTCGGAATGTAAGAAGAATAGTAGATCGGGTTTCGGGGAACCCTATATGGGATAATTACATCTTATTACAGGAATCGAGCAGAGTAACTGAGTCATGGACATGGTGGAAAGAGAATCAGGCATGTGCAGACCATGATTACGTTGGAGTCTAGCAAATTATAGCTTAAATGTAATGGGCGTAGGATTTTCAATCGAGAAGAATGTTATTTTCATACAAAATTTGATAAGCACTGGTCTTCCGTGTATTATACTATACTACATAGGTGTCTTATAATTTCGATCATGATGTCAATAGACAACGTTGGCTGGATATCCCATGCTTTTGAGAACGGAGAAAACCAATTAGACTTTAGTGCAAGTGAGCTCCATATTTGTCTAACAGAAAACGTGTTTTCATACAATGCTCCTTACTATAACCACGACTATAAATAACCAACTCTGTGCTACTACGGCGGAAAACAAAATCCGTGACTAACAGTAATGCCGAAGATAAGACAGATACTGGATAGAAGACACGTACACTTAAACTTAATACTTGATTTAAATAAATCAAAACCCACGCACATTAAACTAAATTACCAAATTAACTTACACAGTTACAATGTTCATTAATAAATTATTGATCCATTGTTCAATATAATTTCAAAGAAAAGCATAAACATGAATCTCTAGCTTCTCTAACCAAATAGCTTAGTATACTTTAACCTTATATCCAAAGGGAAAACAAATAATGAAAATCAAAACTATTTATTCTTTTTTATAATTGGGTTATTAAAAGAGTAGGGATATGATAATTATTTCAAAAGTAACTATAGAATTATGTACTTTTAGTCAGTCGAAAAGAAAGTGGCATTAATGCAGAAAAATTTTTAGAAAAAAACGTTGGCACCCATGTATCAAGTTATACTGTTCCGGCAAACGATATGTGTAGATGTGGCTGATAACGCCGAAATTTGTTCGGTAATGATCCCAGCTTAAAGTTTAAACTAATAGGACCCAATGAAAACCAAATAATTAATCCATAGAACCTCATATTTATAAACCAATGATATAAAATATGATATCTGTAAAACTTTTGTAAAAAAAATTTTGAAAAAAGTTTATAAATTCAGAAAATAATAATTGATTTATTTAAAACTAACAAATTAATAAAATGAAAGAGGTAATAATTTTAATGTACAAAAGCTGCAACTAGAATCTATTTTTACAGTTTTGAAAAACTTATTGCATTAATCGTTTGATGGTTTATGAATGTAAATCAACGAATATTTAAACAAGTTTTTAAATAAACAGTAATTCAATATTAAAATTAAAAGTAAGTTACAAACTGAAATATAGAAGCTAGTGATGTAAAGCTTACTAACAAAGGTAGCTCGTAGATAAGTCGACACAATACATGGCTTGTATGCACGCGATCGCGAGTTTAAATCCGGTGGAAAGAGTTTTTTTTTTTAGAAATTTAAAATGTACTTATTTTACATATTTTTTAAGGGGAAAAATTTGAAATCATTGATTTACTCCCCTGCATAACGCTTATATAGAAGTATAACTTAAATTTAATTATTTTATACATAAAAGGATGCTATCAATGGTTATCTTATAATCCCAGAGTTATCACGCAAAATCTAGGGGTTGGCACAAGGAGCGCGCAGGGGACAAAGCCTTACAAGCATGCATAAATATATATATGTATACATATATATATATATATATATATATTTGACATTCCACGTCAACCGGGCCACCTTAATGGCCAAAATTTGTCGCAATCTAGAAAATTGGTTTGAGGTTATATTGTTCGTATGATCGTAGGCTTTCGGATGTTATCTGTTCTTTCAAAAAATTTTAAATTTCAGATCCAATATGGCGGCTGAATTCCTAAAAATTAACGGATTTTATTTTTAAAAATTCGATCGTGTACTGTTTATAATTGTAAGTTAGAGATGTCTCTTGCTAGTTGTTTTTTGAATTGGCCGTTTACGAAAAACAAAATCATAAATATATAAAAAAAACTTCAGCTCAATACAAACGTATGTTTTGGTACTATACGGAAAGGAATTCGCTCACTAAAACAGTTTATAAAATACGTTATTGTTAGAGTTCGCTGACTACGAATCCAAGGTTAGGTGTGCACAGCCATTTTGACTATTCTATGGACGTGTATGATAAATTTAGGCATTAGGTAATAAAATCATAACTATGGAACTAAAATCTTCTGGACTTAACTTTAAAGATCAGACTTTTTACTATAAACAGCTTTCTTATTAAAAATCTCTTCTATGATCAAGGATTTTCATCGAAATGATATTTCTTCCTAAATTTCATGTTATGCAGCATCCAAATATTAATTTTCTAAACCTATGGTTCCATAGCATAACCTTAAAATATACAAATACTCTTACATCTTGAACTAAGAACCTTAAAACCTTTTAAATATGCGATTAATACGTGTAAGTCTCTTTATTTGAACTATTATGCTCTGTAGCCCCCCAGCATATGTTTTAAGTCATATTTTGCCTAAACCCTAATCTAAACTCAAATTGAAAAAACACTTTAATCAACCCAAAGGAATGTTTTTCCGTAGCTGCGGTCTACGTGAAATGGTCCTTGTGGATTTTACCTGGAATAAAACAAAATCTTCATACACTCCTCGTTATTATTTGATAATATGAAACGTCCTGTTACCATATGTTGTTGGAGTTATTTACAGTTAAAATAATATTCCATTACAATACAAAGTGTAATTATGAATGAATTTTGGATGATTATAGAGTAATCCAGAAGTCAAATGAAATGCTCCGATATACGTGATATAGTTCGAGCCGAACTACCATACGACTTGCTGGAAACCAAAAATTTAACATAAAAATCACTTTTTAGATTTTAAGCATGTGATATAACTGTTGAACGTAAACTGGATGGCGTATATCAAAGAACTTAATTACATACCTACAATCAATTTTTACATACTTTCATATCGTCGTGCATGTCCAGGTACCATCCCTGACTTCAACACTCAGGTGAGATCTCAGTCGCGATCTCAGGTAAGATCTCAGGTGAAATCTCATGCCAAAACCTCAGCTGGAAAGTCAGCTAAGATCGCACCTGAGATCTCACCTGAGATTATTGAAAAAAGTTCTCACAGTAGCTAGTTAATTTTCATTGTAAGCGATTTCTAGTATTTAAAACATACATGTTGAGAACATTATTTTTACATTTTACAACGTACATTTCGGCAGGACTTAGAAATTTTGCGAATGCATTTTTATTTTTTTCTAACAAGCTTGTTATTTGCTCATTTTATAAAATTCTTAGTACTTACAGATATAAGTGGAAAGAACTATATTTTAAAATTGTATCACGTAATTCTGATCAGGAATAAACATTTTTTAATAACCAGAAATTTTTTTTTTTTCTCTCTTTAATCGGCTAGTTATTCGTTCATTTCAAGCATTTTCTAGTATTTTATGATATACGTGAGAAAAACTACAATTTCTCATTTTAAAACGTAATTCACAGGGGGACATACAAATTTTCGAAAAAAGGGTCAATATAGTACATTCCGTACCATGGGCGAAAAGCAAAAAAATAGCACCCAAAGGGCGGGGTTTCTGTATCTTTGTGCCAGAAGTGCGAATGAAGTTTTTTTCGGAGGGTGCAAAGTGATTCAAGGGCCCAAAGTACAGCCTGAGGGCGCTAAGTGCGCCCGCGGGGCGGAAAGACTTTGCACCCATAGAAGAAATTTTTTTTTGTCCTATCCATATGGACTAATTACTTGGTATGAAACTCCAATTAAATCTATGCAAGATGGAATGTTCATAATGACTCAATCAAATCTATGAAGATGTGTCTAACAACCCTGCTAACTCTACTCCGTTACAAATGTACGCATGATACATCATGCGATACGCTAATTTCATGTGACCGCGACATTGGCATCAACATATTTCCTTTTATTTTTGATTATATCGTGTAAAAGCCTGAATGATGTTGTGTATTCGTACGATGCATGCACATATCTATCGTACGAAATTAGCCATACGCTAAAGAATACAAAAATGGATATAGATGTAAAATACTTGAATTGATTTGTATTTTGTTTATAATTATGATGATAAATCTTTGGGTTTACACTCAAATTAATTTGTGATTTGGTAAATTGATATTAAGTTGCTTGAGAACACAAACAGTGTTACATTATTTAAGATGTTAATAAGGCAATATCTTTTATTCCAACTTTGTAAAAATCTTGTTTGATATTTTTTTGTGTTTTTTTGAATAGCTGCTTGTTGAGTTTTTATTTTTTTTTCTATTTTTGACATTGTGGTAATAATATGTAATATATTTTTATCAGTATGTCTACAACTTAGAGAGTGATTAAGTATGACGTGAGTGACCGTAAATGATGTCTTCGCCTAGTTATGTCAGCATGTCACTAACTTTATTTTATTTACCATCATTAATTTGTTGCGTTATGATGTTTAATCTACTTTCAATAAAGAAGCTTGCGCTTACTATTAATTCCATTATCATTACGTCTGACAACTCAAAATAGCTAAAAATCTCAATAATGCACAGTCGACAATGCATCAAGACCTTAAACGTCCGACAAGTCTGCACTTTTCTCTAACGATGGGCTCTGCTGTCGTAATTTTTTACCCCCTTCAAAAACTTGCACACAGTGAATACTGACAGATGTGTTGATCCTTATAATACCACGAGTCATGTAGGTAAAGAGCTCAGGTGTATTTCTAAAAGTATGCAAGAAGCATTCCCAACGTTTGGTTACGTAGCGCGCTCTACAAGTCTAGTTTGCTCAAAAATAATAAGATACGCAGTTTATTATCCTAATTATTTTTGTTATAGATATTGCCTAAAAATTAATTTTAAGGAATTTAGTAAGATTAAAATAGATTGATTAAAATGATTGTAACTATTAAAAAAAAAATTTAATATTGCTTGATAAATTGTGATTTATATTAACAAAAAAAATTAGCTTGTAGATCCCTCAGAGGTTATCATCTGCAGAAATTGTCGCAGCTGCAAAAGATGATGTGGAGTACATAAAATTACTACGTTCTAAAAAATGTGTCAAAGTTATGACTGACGAATATGGATGCAGTTTGCTGCATTATAGTGTAATGAACAAGGCAATAAGCTCTACTTTAGAGTTGAAAGGAGCAGGATGTGATTTATTTCTAAAAAATCACTTCGGTCTTACTCCATTGCATTCTGCTATTTTAAAAGATGATGTTATATTTTTGCTTGATATAATGAACAACGTAGATGAAACAAATATTGATGGACGTGAGTTCCTACAATGTGCTGTTCCACTTGAAAATGGAAATATTGAAAACGTAATTAAAGTTATCTTCGGAATTTCTTATTTACAAGTTTTATCACATTATTATGTAATAAACCAACAAATAGATTCGTTGTTTCATCTTTAGTTATTGAACGTCATGTATTTCATTATAAAATAATTGCTTATCCCTTACCGTAAATAAACGAAATGTATGCATAATTTTATGCATAAACGCGAAATGTATGCATATAATTATGCATATATTTCGTACATTTTTGGTAAGGGATTAAAAAATAATTTCTCATAAAAAAAAATAAGTATAGCATTATACATACATCATATAAAATTGTATAACGTATAAAAAAATTGTACTTTCCTTCAAATGATATGCACTTCACCAGGGCGGTCCCTGGGCCCGGTGGCGATTGCAAAGAAACGCCTCACTGAAAGAAGATTGCGGGCTCCGTTGTGCTTAATGTAGCGGCAACACGAGCCTAGTCCCTAGCGGCAGCATAGCCCGCAACTTCTGTACGCGCGTCGTACCTATAGTGCACATACGTTGCCCTACCAACGTAGGATAGGTACAGTTATATGTAACGTACGTGCATATAGGTTTCTTTTTTTTTATATTATAGTGCCATACGTCCTTTCTTTTGTGGCACTCGACACTTGAGAGAGGGATGGGAAAGGGATGGGAAAGGGATGGGAGGGGGTAGGTGGAATTCGGTGTATTGCCTGAGTCCTGACCGGGTGACTACGTATAAACACCAGGACTAACTCCTGCACACCTCCCGCTCACGTTGTCCGTAACGTAAGA
>JAPYYV010009383.1:0-11974 GCA_030522625.1 Copidosoma aretas | reverse complement strand
ATGAATTTCTGGAGATGTATAACAATTATAGTAAAAAATGTCAATTTTAAATAATTTTTTTCTAATTTCATCTACTTTAAGGGTTGTTTTCACCCCCTTTAAGGGGATGCTTGGAATCCGGACCACTTTTCCCATATTCTGTATTGAATAAGCTGTAAGCTTCAAAAAAAATTATGGAGATTGGTTCATTCGTTTTGGAGATATTTTATTTCCGGAAAAAAAAACCCGTCTCGTCCCACTGTGCGCCGTAGCGCTCCAATTCATTAAAGATGTAATAAATTGCTTGGAAAAGTTGGATGGCTAAACCATTATAGTAATAGTTTACTAAAATGCTGCCATCACTCAAATCAAATTTGAACTTAAAATCGTAAACTGTCTACTGAACTTTACTTTGTTCCAGAAATTGTTATACCTTGGTCAAATAAGGTAATAATAATTATAACTAAAGATTCTTTGGTATAAGAAATATCATGTGACAAAACCCGATGCATATTCTTTTAGATTATAGGGAAAAGATTTTTTGTTTTGAAAAAAAAAAACCTTTTTGTGATAAAATCATCTATAATTTGTATGTTATTGTAATAACCACATTCCTGCTTATAATTTTTCTTTTTGTTCACGTAAAAATTTATAGGTTTCACATTGAGAATAAGTTGTCTGTGTTTCAGATAGAAATCGTTTTGCTATAATCAGTAAGTTTGTTTTGGCATAACTGCTAAAGGTACTGTATGTATTGGTATACTAAGCCTTTGTACTGATATGAAACCATTGTAAGCAGCGCTGTATTTAACTGTATTGTTACTTTTTTCAATGAAATCCAAATCGTCTTAACTGTAACATTGTCGTTTTCTGTTATAAGGACCTAACTCAGCAATAAGTTTGTATCGATAACACAATAGTAATTATCACGACAAGTTGGTGGGTAAGAGATTTAGCTTACTTTAATAAAGTTCATGAATAGTCGTTTTTAAGCCGACTATTTATAAACGCCTATATTTACGTACAACTTGTAAATAGATATGCATTTATAGAAAATACTGCGGTTCTTGAACGGTGAACGATAATTAATCTATTTTTGTTTGCAAATATACGGTACAAAAAATAATTCAAGACTTGTTTACGTAGAAATAGTGCAGTCATAGCTGAGTAACACATGGTTGAGAATCGTAAAAAACGAATTTTTGTATACTTCAGGATTTTCTTACTCACAAACTGACAGGTCAAATAAAAAGGCCGCAAGAAAACTTTTTGTTCTAAATGAGCCAATACATAGAAGAAATATTAATTCCAAGCTCAAAATATCAATATTAGTATTTGCTGTTAAAAAAATATTATTACAAATTGTTTACTAAAAAACTAAGAAAATCACCTATATTTTCCGTGTGCAGGTCGAAATGCATAAAACAAAACAAAATTAATTTTAAAAAATTCCATGGATCAAAGTCAGCTACGGGCACATTGAAGCAAAACCGAACTAAAAGGGTTAGTTCTTTCAGAAGGTCGGCAAATAAATTCCAGCCAGCGTCACGCATTTCTTCATTGACCCCTAGTGCCTAGGCGTGCCATAAAAAACTAAGCTTTAAAATGGGAATCATCGTTTTTTTGTGTTTCTTGCGATTAATGTGAGGGATGTGATTTTTTTCTTTTTAAAAACAACATGTAATTAATGTAGTGCTTCCGTTTACTTTGGAGATATTGAAAATTTCAGAGCAGAAAGAATACCTATAAAACCAGGGGAGTAAAGTGAGTGAATATACAGTTTTCGGTCTACATAGCTCAAATAATTTTAATATACCTAGCTTAAACTGAATCATGTCGTGCAGTACGTTCGAAAAAGTTTACCTTAATTTTTTCGTAATTATACAATTTCCAGATAGAGGAACAATACCTATTAAACCATGGAGGTAAAGAGAATAAATAAGGGTAAACAGAACAGTTAATAACACCTTTAGAGTGATTGATTCCCTGAATGATTTGTATATCTATACATGCAAGCTCTATTTGAAAAGACACATGGCGGTCAATCACCATCGAGGGGTTAAGAACTGTACCGTTTACCCATATACGGTTTTTGGTCAATAGCTTGGTCAAATTTTAATGTACCCAGAAAAACTGTGATATGTTGTACAGTATGTCTAGAAAAGTCTGCACAAACTTTTTGATAACTATCCAATTTCCGGAAAGAGGAACAAAACCTAAAAAACCATGGAGGTATAGAAAATTATTATACGGTTCTCGAGCCATAGCTTGATCAAATTTAAATATACCCAGCTAAAACTCTAGTATGTTCTGCAGTGTGTTGAGACATATTTATTGTAATTTTTTAGTAACTATCCAGAGTCTGGAAAAAGGAACAATACCTTAAAAAATTATGAAGGTAAAGAAAGTTATTGTACGGTTTTCGGGCTATAGCTAGGTTAAATTTTAATATAACCAAGTGAGACTGTAGTACGTTGTGCATCATGTTTAGAAAAGTCTACTTAAATTTTCTTAGTAACTATCTAATGGCCGGAAAGAGGAACAATACCTCAAAAACCATGGAGATAAAGAACATTAATGTACGGATTTCAGGCTATAGATCGCTTGAATTTAAGTATACTCAGGTGAAGCTGCAGTATGTTGTGGAGTATGTTTAGAAAAGTCTACCTTTATTTTTAAGTAACTATCCAATGTCCGGAAAGAGGAAAAAAACCTATAAAATCATGGAGGTAAAGAAAATGAAAATACAGTTTTCGGGCTATGGCTTTGTAAAATTCTGATATACTTAGCTGGCACTGTAGTATGTTCTGTAACAGTATTTCTAAATAGAGCCATTAGTATAATTTAGAAACCGTGAAATATAAATACTTGGATTTATTCCACTATTAAACCTTACGTCACAAGAATGACTGTCAAGCACTAATACATCAATAACAAGTTCAACACAAACTACTGCTTCACTGAATTATGTTCTTTTTTTTGTGACGATAATTTTTAATGGTTCCAAAGTTGTTAAGAAATATCAATCTTGCGGTTTCCGAATCATACTCCGTCCAATGTACGTATGCGCTGCGTGCAAGTGTATTGGTGCCACCTGATGGCGGAACAGTGCGTAATTTCGGGACTCTTGAGGGCTTATTGCTTTACAAATGACAAATAATACAAGAATGCAGGTATATTACGATGCTCAAGGTGATATCCATGAAAATGATAGTAACTCTAAATGTCGTAGCTGTCAGTAGTGTGAAATGTACAAGCAAAAAGTTACACTGATTTTAGTTGTGTCAAAATAAAGACGATACAAAAGCCAGTAACATAACCTTGATTTTGTAGTGCCGAAGCACAACGAACTAAGCTGGCCTGTAAAGTGACGCGAGTATGACGTGAATGACGTCTTCACTGCAATATGTCAGCGTGTCACCCGCTTTATTTTGTTCACTATTGTTCATTTATTAAATTGTTTACTTTAATTTGTTTTTTTGTAAAGGATCTATGAAACATACGCTTATAATTATATTTATTTCTGTTTTATGCACGTCTAGCGACTACAAGTGTTAAAAAACTTAAATATGTACAGTCAATGATGCAGTAAGCCTTTGGAAGTCCCGAAATTACGCACATTTTACTTACCATTGGCTCTGCTGTCGTTTTTTTTTACCCCCTCCAACAACTTGCACACAGCGAATACTCCTGTTCGGTATATTGTGTGTCCGTATGGGGACAAATGATGCATCTAAAGTTGTTTAGTGATAGAGAAGATTTTCGTAAGAAGAAGTCCCACACCACTGGCCACCGCACGCCGCCACAGCGCGGTTTTTGGTATCAATGTTTTCCCGCACTTCTACTCGGTCATGTTAAATGGCATATAAGTATATTATGCGTTACCTACATGGTGATGCAGTGCTAGGGTCGCAGTTCCGTCGATCAACGAGGTTCAGCAGCATTGGGCGTGGCTAGTATTTGGATGGCGACCGTTCCAGTCTCACCCTTTCACTGACGCTATTGATTTTCAAGGGTCGATTAACTGTTTCTCTGTCGTTGCAGACAACGTAAGCATGATGTGTGCATGAGATCAGTCCTGGTGCCTACATACGTACAGACACCTGGACAGAACTTATGCAATACACCGGGCCAGGTTTTCCAGAATTCGTTCTACGGTAGATTTCCTGAGTTCTGGTAGATCGCAAGCCTTCTCTTCAGCTAAATGCGGAACAGTGATGCGATCTACCCAAGACTTTAGCGTTGCCGACTATAACTATTCATAGCATAATAACACACAAAAGTCTTGGGTAGAGCGCAATACGTATGCGGAATGGTTGTAGATTTCGGTTTAATTGTTAGTCATCCACTGCTCCCTTACATTCCTATTCCCTTTCTTTTCTCAAGTGCTAAGTACCCTCAGAACGAGCCGAATGTACAGCACTAAAATATAAAAAAAAAGTACGTTTTGTTGAAAATCTCAACGAAAAAAAAGTTCTTGACATATCGGTCAACGGTTACCAACATCTTTTATAACTGGTTTTCTAAATCCCCTATCAAATAGAACGTAAGTCATGAATTTTCGAAAAATAAAAGACAGATAAAAAAGTGACTGTCAATCACTACTAGACAACAAAATTAATTTGGTAGAAAAGATGTCGTCCATGCATGCACATTAAAAACTTTTAGACCATCTAATAGGAAGATCGATACAAGCTACTTTTATAATCATATTGAAAAGTGGACATAATCATACTATTATAAGTATGGAGAGAATTTCAATAAAAGTAACAAGTAATATGACGTTCTATACTCTTACGTTAAATGTTGCTGAAGTTATTGATCAAGAGAAATATTGAAGAACATGTTGAAATACCTATACTTGCATAACATCTATTGTTTTCTAAGTCGAATTTCAAAGATATAAGAAAAATTTTTATAATTTCACAGAAAAATAGAAAATTAGACAAAATTCACTGGTTGTAACATTATTTATTATTTAAAAAGATTGACCATTTTCGTACGATTATGATTTGGTAATTACGGAAGTAAGTTTTTAAACTTGGTGCAACGGTACCTTGCATTACCTTTTACACTTTTAAAAGCGAATTAAAATTGGATTAACCACTGAAAAGGATATTATGTCCGCTTTACAATAAATAATAGTAAAAAATGACAGACTGTACTCAAACTCTCTATCTTAATCTCCCCAAATTCAGTCTAGTCCAAAGAAACTCATACCACATTCAAAATCTTCTCCCAATAAGGACTCTCAAAAATCAATCCATTTTAATCCACAATATAAGGTCAAATGGTCAACCCACGACCTCTAACGGCCCCAATTCTAGCTCTAATACATATTACCATAACCTGACTCCAGTCTGCAAAGACTTTTCAATTAGCTAGCACTATTTTTCATATAGAATACAAACTGGAAACTTTAGCAGTATCCATACCTCTAACCAATAATTTCAACGACATAAATAATTCTCTTTTCACAGTATCAGCATATAGAGTGCCTTTCAAACTTACTACCATAAATGAATGGAATAACCTTTTTAATTCAACCTCGCAGTATAAAACTGCCCTTATCACAGAGGATTTCAATGCACACCACCAGTTATAAGGGGCCAAAAATCCATGCCCTTTGGGCGATAAACTTGTTGACTCACTTATCGACTTTAATCTTACCGTTCTTAACGACAACACTTACACATACTTCAAAGACCCCTCCACAAATAACGCCGGATAATCACAGCCTTCTTCTAATATAGTTGTTTCATCAACACTTGACCTCACTCTACTAACGATTCATACTGTCAGCAACAACTCTTAGCGAGTCCTAGGTGACAGAATAACCAGTGATCATTGTCCAGTCTCCTGCACTCTTCATTTAAACATGCCCAAAATTTATTTTACTAGCACCCAAAAACTGCATCACAAACACGGCAACTGGAAAGCTTACTATAGTCTCCTAGATATATTTGTCTTAGTAAGTTTAGATCGTATTAACGCACTAGACCAAGACACTAAATACCAAACCCTAATTAACCTTATGACTACCTCTGTCTCCTACTTAAGCAACAAACATACTACACGTACTTCCAATTATTCTAACACAAACTTAAACAACTCTACTATACTAGATCAGAATATTCTCTTAAAAAAGTTCACATCCATCACAAACAAAAAAATCAACACGAACCTAAAGAAAAATTAAAATAAAAGAAGAAAAGAAGAAATGGCGCTACAGAATTTTTTAGAAATCCTACCTGAGAAAACCTGCATAAACTCAAAACAGCTGAGACTCAAGCAATAAACAGAATGAAAACTATAAAAAGATCCAAATTTAAACACATTTTCCAAGACCTTATGGTCCACTGTCACCTCTTTTAAAAATATAGTAAATAATAAGCCAACCTTCTCTCCAAATGACATTGAACAGATTACAAATTCTTATAAATTCATTGCAGACTTTTGCCACGAACTCCCTGTAGATATCTCTACTGACACTAAGCTTGAACTGACAAACTCATTAGAAACTATTTATGATAATTTACATGACTCTCACGCAAACTTTTATCTTGACGAACCTTTCTTAATTGACAAGCTCAATTTCGCAATTGATGCTGCTAATCCTTCGTCCACACCGGGCCTGGACCAAGTCGACAATCTAATGCTTGAAAAAGCCCCCAATTCCTTATTAAAATTACTGTTAGACTCGTTAAATAATCACTTCACAACCCAAAACTTCCAAAAATCCTGGAAAAATTTCCCTATAATTTTAATCCCCAAAACCCGAAAAAATAATTTCGGACCTATTGCTTTAGCTTCCTGTCTTATAAAACTGATGCAAAGAATCATTAATACCTGACTGCAACATTTCATTGAACGGAAACTAATAATCTTAGACACTCAATACGGCATCAGAAAGTTTAAATCATGTCAACACACACTGACCAACTTCCTCACTGACATTTACTCTGCCGAAATTAACAACCAACACACCTGTGTAGTCTTATTAGACATACAGTATGCATTTGACTTTGTTTGCCCCAAACTTCTCAACGATGTACTCACTAGAATAAATATTCCACTAAAAACTAGACACTTCATATTTCAACTGATCACCAACCGTAATCTATACTTTAAAATTGCAAATGACATTTCCGGCCCATACCCTAAATCAATCGGCGTCCCCCAGGGATGCGTACTCAGCCCGCTACTGCATAATATATACATCTACGAACTCAAGAAATATATTCCTCTTGATATTAATCTCCTTCGATATGCTGATGATTCCATCATATATAACTCACACACAGATATTATTGCATCCATAACAACATTGGAAAACGCACTCATCAGGATGAATGAATTTTTTTTGAGGAAAAATCTACAAATTTCGCCCGAAAAAACGAAAATTCTTATAATCACCGACATCTCCTTTGAAACCATCCAAAAATACACCATGAACTTTAATAACACCATTATCTTCCCTTGCCGAACAGTAGAATATTTAGGACTTACCATCAACTACCAATTAACTTGGGCAGCTCACACCCAACTCAGTATCGACAAGGCTTACAAGCTTATAAACATAATTAAAATGCTAAGAGGTACATGGTGGGGTGGACACCCTCCGATTCTTTTAAAAATATACGACTGCATCATTAGAAGTATTATAGAATATGCCTTTCCCCTAATCTATATAGCTAGTGCCAAACTCAGAAACAGAATTTAACTTCTCCAGAACCAAGCTATCAGACTCTCAATGGGCTACAGGAGCTCTACACCGATAATAGTCATGCATGCTGAAGCCAAAATCCCGCACATTCACCACAGGATCCAGCATATTACTGAAAAATTTTCACTCTCCATCGTCTCTTTCCAACACTCACTATTACATCAAAAAATTACAGGACTCGCTAAAAAGCTTTCCACTTCTGACAACTTCGACATCAAAACATATTTCCCCATCGTTTGATCATTCCAAAAGATACTTTGGCTCACAGACAAATATTTACAACCTTTCTTAATCCCAGCTCAATTCTAACACGACTACCTGGCCCTCGTACACTCTCCATCAGTAAACACCTCAACGGGCTCTATTATACAAAAGTCTGGTCACCCTTCAGCTGAACTCCATTCTACATTCTCTCAAACTCTATCAGAAGAGCATATCTTTCTCACTGACACATCCAAAGACAACACATCTGCATACAATGGTGTATCTATATACTCACCCACATCTGGTATGAAACATCAGTTTAAAGTCTTTTCGTAAGCATCTATACACACGTCTGAAGCACTAGGCATACTCATGGCCATTCACCACATAAAAACCAACAATATACCTAAATCCACAATTTTTACGGATTCCCTAAGCGTTCTTGAAGCCTTAAAGAACTTTTCACCCAATAAATATAAACATATTCCCCACTGGATCCTAGAAATCAAGAAACTTCTCCATGAAACCTCTAAAAACCACTCCTAAATCAACCTTGTCTGTATTCCCTCACACCACGGAAAAAAAGGCAATGAAATAGTTGATTCTATGACCAAAGAAGTAATCCACAGTGGTACGAATATTATACGTCTACTACACTACTCGGATTTCCTTGAAAGCATCAATTTAAGCTTAAGAGACTTGATAAAAAATTTATTAACAGCCCAGGGCCAAATTAAAGGTACTTACTACTTTACTAACTTTTTTAACTCGCACCCAAAACCATGCTTCTCTAAAACAAACTTACAAAGATTTCACACCACATCCATCTCTAGAATAAGAGCCAATCATTACAATCTGGCAGCTAGTCTACACAGAAAAAACTTTATTGCTTTTCCAGACTGTCCTTGCGGCCTGGATATCCAAGATATCAAACATATTTTATCTTATTGCCCAGATTATAGGGCTCATACACATCCATTTATTCAAAAACTTACTAGGTATTTCACCCCATAAATTCTTGCCCTTGTTAAAAATGTCTCCAGTCTTCTCAAGGACCCTACGCTCCCTCCAGCAGTAATAGTTGCCGAATTTCTCAAAAAAGCAACATCCACCAATAAATTTGCAATGATAACGTCTTAAACACCTCTTTTCAAATACTCTATTTTCTCCAGCAAGCAAGAACATGCATATTTATAAAAAAAAAAAAAAAAAGTTCTGCCAGATCAAATCCTTCACTGCACACACACTTGAAATGTGGCATAACGGAGTCCTGTGGGTACACAACGCCATCTAACCAACAACAACAACAACAGCAGTAAAAATGTATTATAGAAGACAAGTCTTTGTTAAACTGATAAATATACGTTATGTGAATATTATACAATATCTTCATAATTTACTGAACTAGATTACTGTGTAGTTGTAGGTTTAAATAATAAAGTTCTTAATCCAACTTATTTCAAAAAAGTAGAAAAAAAAGTATCAAAATTTATAGTTTGTGCTAAAGAATCTACTTGTCTATTTAATAATCGAAAAAAACTACTCACTGTTCTTATTAAGATTAAAAGCAAGTTCCATCCATAGTTCTCCTAGAAATTTGTTGTTCTTATGATGTGGATGGTTGCTCCGCCGTGTGGCTGGTCTTTGCTCAGTTGCAGAAATAAATGATTCTTCTCAATTCTTACCCACTGTGGAGGTAAATTTTGACAATAATCACCTTATGACACCAGCAGTAAGATATTTTCCATAAAAACTACAGGCCCAGGAATTTCTAATATAATTATTATAAAAATGTATTGATACAAAAATAGCATAAATCGCCATTGTTAAATAAGATGTATGATTAAAATAATAAAGATGTTAGTGGATCAATTGTTTGATACAATTATATTGTGAATTAATTGATATGTTGATTTACAAATAACAGAAAACGAACTATTGATACATTAGTCATTTTTCATGAATCTAATAATAGAACAATATAACAGATAAATATTTGACAAGGTCTAGCACTATCAAATAAATGCATTTCATGCATCACAAGGCTTAGATCTTTGAACTTAAAAACAGTGGTCCAGGGTATGGCAAATATATTTGCAGTTCTCACAAAATAAAAACCATAAATACAAATATTAATAAATATTGCTGATATGTTACACCACTTGATCAAGAAATACGTAACGGTAGTGAAAAATACAAAACCGGACTGTTTCTTTTGACACAATGATGTCATATTATAAACAAAACTCAATCTTTATTATATACTACAATTAAATACGTAATGGTAACGAACATGAACATAAATCGATCAAGGGAGCAAAGAAATGAAGTAATCGTTTTAACTGATTTTATGAAAATTCAATATAAAGATAATAAGCATCAATATTAACTTACAGCTCTGGGGTAACCAAATAACGAGTACTCTTGGCAAACACTCGATGACTATTGTTCTGCTTGTTTAGATGATTGGGTGCTAGCTTTTTAATATTAGTGCATAACATTGATAGAAAAATCTGATTCAACGAAAACCACGAGATGACGGAAAGAGCAATGATACGATGGAGCAAAGTAGGTTATGAGGGAGTTGCTCCGACTAAACGAGACTCAGGAAGCATAAGCAGCCGCAGAGAATATCAAGGCTATACTGACTTATAGCTACTGTAAAAGCTAGTAGTTTCAGGTAAAGGGAAAAAGATCGAGCACGAGGAACTGCAAAGAATGCTTATATGCATGAAGGGTCTTCCATACGCGATAAGTCTAGCATATAAACGGACCAGTATATTTGGAAAAACAAAAGGCCGGCGTATGTATACTAAAATTGCACCACTGCTTAACAGTCTTAGCACAGTGTTGCCAAGGTACATAAAACTATTTGACAGCCTCTCAACTATGCACCATATTACTTAACAGCTTATTGACAACGCGAGACACTAATCAACAGTGTCTCGCATATACGCGACAGAATCAAGAGAAGTTAAATCGATTAGTTGAATCGAGTATGTTTGAGTCGAAGAAGATTACACTAGGAGGTATTCTACGCGTGATTTTGACAAACTGACCCACAAATTAATAGAATGAACATAGTCTAAAGGATATCTTATAGTTATTAGTACGAATGATATGTACCTGATTGATTTATAAAAATTTTTGATGATATCCAAGAGATGTCTTAGAAAATTAAATTTAAGATATTAATTCATCAATAACATTTTGGATGTTTTCGAAAGCGTGTCAGAAACTTATGATATCCGTATGAGCATTGTAAGCGGAATTGTGTGACAGCAGCTTCAGAGCAGTAGCTAGCATATTAGCTTTGAACGCGACATTCAGGTTCTATTCTTGATGACAAGAGTATTTTTAAAGAACGAATGAATTTAATTTGAGATATCTAGTATCGTTATAGTTATTTAATAAGTAACGTCGATAGTTATGAAATTGATGCTTACTTTTAATGCATTTTACTGTAATCAAATAGTTACATGAATTAATATGTCACTTATACGAAAAAAAAGAGGTGAGATATATAGAAAAAAAAATTCTTTTCATAATTTGATAAAAAATAAGCCTGATTGTAACATTGTAGCAATTTATATTTTTAACCATGGGATTCAAATAATTTCTCGATAAATCAATTATGTGCCTAATTTTTTCATGTAAATCCGGAATTATATGTTGTATTTTGTGCATTATTAACTAGTAGTATTTAATATGATCTTACCTTGTAAGGCTCCAGCGCTTCTATATATGCACTAGTGGTTGTAAATAATATTAATGATGATTATCCTTTTGGTAGTACAAAATATACCTTAATATTGATATATTGCTCTTCCGAGCTGCTCGATAATTCTTTCAAATTTGATGATGTACGTTGGTGAATGAATAAAATCAGTGATCACCGTGGATCCTTTCAAGCTGTATATTTATTTACAAGATGCAACGTTTCGGAAGTATAATTAACTCCCCTTCTCAAGCTAAAAATGTAACAATGAACCCTTATAAGTAACGCAAAATAAATTTACACAACCATTTATTATTTTACATGCGAAAATACAAAATATCTCACCG
>JAPYYV010009382.1:0-11974 GCA_030522625.1 Copidosoma aretas | reverse complement strand
AGGACAGTACTGATAATAGCTCTGCCTCTGAGTCAGAGACAGATGTAGATGCTTATGACATTGATGATAATGAAAATTTTTTTATGTAATTCTTCTTTAAAGCAGGTAACACTTTCCAATTTTATAATATTAGAGTGTACGTTTTCAAATAATTGTACAAGTTATACTACAAGTCGAAACCTTTCTTTTGTGTATTCCCTATTATTTTCAATTTAAAAAAAAAATTTTCTGAAAATTTGAATAATAATTGTTTTAGTACATTTATTTAGTATAAATGAAATTATCCAATAGTAACAAGTAAAAGGTACACGAAAAAACTTGAGAAATCTTTGCATGACGCCATATTGGAACCGCCATTTTTAATTTTGTAATTCTGACGTCGGATTCGTGATCAGCGACCCCAAAAACCCCCGAGTACGAGGTTTCAGGTCGATCCATTATGTTTTCGAATTATGGATACAAAAACAACGCCATATTGGATCCGCTATTTTGAATTTCGCAATTCTGACGTCGGATTCGTGATCAGCGACCCCAAAAACCCCCGAGTACGAGGTTTAAGGTCGATCAACTAGATTTTTGAATTATGGCTGTCAAGGGGCGGCCTTCGGCCGCACTGTGCGACGCTTAGGAGTCGTCCTTAAGGTGTCTCATCACCTTTTTGAAAGTTGGGCTATTGCTCCCAGATTATTGGGCGGGATTGTGCGGGCACTCCGAAACCGCTTGTACCACACTTTTATTTGTGTTTTGCCCCCATACTTGTCTCTAAAAGCCTTTCGCAAAATTTTAATAATTTCGGCACATAATTGTAGGAAAACGCTGTTTGGTTCATTTCGTCACTTTTAGCAATAAACAAATTCGGACAAACACAAAAAGAACGGTTTAAAAAATACAGGCTGCGCGAGAACTAGACCATCTGAGTAGTTACAGGTGACGTTAGTATCCCTCGTAGGTCGCCTGAGTGTTGTAGCGCAAAAATATAAGTGAAGGTCGAATAGTTGTAGGACAGCCCTCGTATGTCCTTCATTATCTTTACTAACCACTTTCTAACGACCCCACAGCCTTCCTAAACTACCTATGCAAGAATGCCTGTGCAGTCACCAGAACCACTCACGCACCATCTGTCCTCGCAGCCCCCCAAAAATGTGTTTCCGAAGCCTCTCCCTTTTACTTTCCGATTCGATTCTATTTTTCAAAGAGTTTTCAACGTGGTTCTAATTCATAGATCATTTATCTAGCCTTCTGCACTACTCACTGCAGCCTGAAGTTTTTTTTTCATTGTCGTAAAAATTCTATGGGTATGTTAACACTCACATCAATCTCCCAACGTAAGTTAATAGATTTTTCCAATGATTAGCTTATTAGGTTAATGTATTTGTAATTTTTTATGACCTACAATAATAAGTTCACTGATTTTTTCATCTTATTCATATGTATGTATTTATTTCCATGTACAAAATTTACAAATTTTTTTTACATTCATATTTCTCTGCACGACAATCCCGTGCGTTTACATCGCCAAGAACTCTATCGCTGATAGATCGTGAACTATCACGTCGTATATATTCACTTAATCATTCTTCTAACTGTATTCTCTACTCTCTTATCTCATTTAATATTATCCGTATCAACTTTCGTCACATCTTCGTATAAAGGTTTTTTTTACGCTTTAATCCCACAAAATTATACAACTTTCGTCTTGCCTCATCTATACTCTGTTCGCTTAGTTTGCTTTACTACAAAAATTAACATGTTTACTTGCATTAATCTATCAAGAGTCCCACATCTCTTTCTTTTCTAAATCTCGCTCTTTTCGTCAACTCAGTTTTTTATCTGCTTGATAATTTCAAGCACTCTCCTAAATTTACAAAGGCCAGTGATCGGATTCCCTTTCAGTAGCTCTAATATTTAATCTTTGACTTATTCGTTTGCACCCCCTACCCTAATCTTTGTACTTCCTAAACCCATACTTTACTGATTTTTATTCTTCAACTCTATAGACGTAAATAATTGCCCTTATTTCTCTGGTTCTTTTTTGCACGCCCTACACATTTTATCTTGGAATCACTTGTATTCAGCCCTTCTCACATTACCGCGTTTTAGTCTTGCATATTGCCCCTTTATCCTTCCAGTACCTTTCAATTCCTGGCTTCTTTACTTTTTTTTGTAGTGATCACAGTAACTTGATTTTTCGATTTTTGCCCAGTTTGTTTGCATTTCTTGGTCTTCATTTTTTCATCCGTCTTTCTAGCCTCTTATTAAGTTTGTGTATTCCCTCAATATCGAATACGCGTTTGATTCCTATTTCATCTCCCACCCCTTTCAATGCTGTTTCTACTGATTTCAATCACTTACTTAATTTTCTATTTTCCACGCACCTCAACTTCTCTTTTAAAGAAATCTTGGGCCAAGTCTCTTCTCCCATTTTTGATATATACATTACATATTTTTCCGCCATTCTCATAGTTTCTATCTCAAAGCTTCTTCTGTTAGCCTCCATTCTCCATATATAGGCTGGCATGTTTTTTTTGTACCCAAAGCCATCTTAACAAACATTTCCTGTACCTTTTCTACTTTTTCCCAGTTTTCCCATCCCCATATTTCTACTTCATTGAAGCACCCCGCTTTGATTATGGTATCTATTAAAAAGTAAAAACTTGTTAAATTTTTTTTTTGGATACTTGCTAGTATATCCTAAGCTTTCTAAAATCTAAACTTTATTAAAAATGTTATATTTTTCTTTTATATTTTGAAATCGTACTAAAATGTTTTACTCATTACATTTCTTCATTATATGCTCATGCAAAGGATGTTGCAGAGGTAGGGGCGAAAAGCTTTTTTTTGCCCGCAATATAAGATTCTTGGTGACAATACGGGACTTTTAATACTGTATTTCTCATACTCTTTCATTTAAAACCTGTGTCAAGATGGTTGCACAGAATAAGGCGACTCATCAATTTGTTGTGGCCACTATATTGGATTTTAAGCAATGTCATGTGGTTTCTTGTAATATATCTATCATACTTTTTCATTTGATACCCATGTCAAAGGGTCTCACATAAAATGGCTCTCCACCTTATTGTTCTGGCCAACATATTGGATTTTTATAATATCGTATGTATCATAGTAATCTACTTACTATACTCCTCTATTTGATACCCATGACGAGGGGGTCATTGAAAAAATGATAGTCTGCCATTTTATGGTAAAGGCCATATTGGATTTTCCACCATACAAAATATACTGCCTTGCATGATTATTAACACTGTAGATATGTAAAAAATTTCAGACTGAATAGATGTTAGGGAGTGATCAAACAATTGTACACAAGATTCCCTCCCGACAAACAGACTGGCTTGACACTAATGGCTTGAAAAAATGAAAGAAAAGTATACATGTGAAATTTTCATAACGTATTTCCATAGATAACCTTCACAAGCCACAGTTTTGAAAGCCTATTCAAACAAGTGAAACAGTTTTAGCTGTTTTAGGAGATTGCAATAAAAATTACAGAAATACCAGTTTTTTCGAGCGTATGTTGTCATCTATTTGACTCTAATCTACTTTTTCTCTATTCAGAATTTGATTAACTACAAAATTTTTAAAAGTGTATCACTCTATCTACTTCTTACATGGAGATATTTGATTCAAAACAATGCCACCCAATTTTATCATTTAAGAACATAGTAGGGAGGTGTGGGGGGGGGGGGAGAGGGTGCAGGGGGACCAGAAAATTTCACACAAGAACTATATATATATATGGTAAGATATAGATGTATATGTATGTACATACATGTATGCATACACTTCTAAACTGCAAACGTCCGAGCACCTATGTGATTAAAAAAAAGGAATTTATTCTCAACTGCCAGAAAAGTTCCAGCAAAAAGTTTCGCTTGGTCTCAGGAATGTCTAAGCAAAGTTTAAGATCAGAATGTTTTACTATATGGATTTTACAAACGGTTTCGTATAAAAGTATACGGCATGTGATAGTTTAGTATTGTGTCATTAACGTACAGTCTGCTGCGCGCTCGTCGTCAATCGTACTAGAAGTAATCACTGTAACTTATCTTTCTCTGCAATTATCTCAATTTTGTGTCCGGTTACCCTTTTTTCAACAACGGCATTGGAAAGATGAAGTTGTGATCTATAATACCTGTGTACTCGTTACACTTGACAGTTTTGTTTAAGGTTACAATTCTTATATTATTTTCTTCAATAATATAAAGAGGAAACTTAATGGTTTACTAATACATAAAATAATATAATACATGAAAAGAATCTAAATTTTCCCAGTAGTTATGTTCCGAGCTATTATCAATTGCTGTATTATCACTTACCTGTATAAAGTGTAGGAAGAGTAACAAGAGAAATAAAAAAAAACAACTGGTAAAAAGAAGTACATGTCATTGGTAAGCATGATAAGATACTTTTGTGTTAAAAAAAATTTACAAGACAATAGCTGAAGTTGACGAATAGTTGGTTATTTCTGATGTATTTCGTTACATAGCCATTATTATATGTCGCCTTAGACCTTAAAATAGAATAATTAGTAAAGATAGTTTGTCATTAAATCGATAATAGTACTTGAATTAATTGTACCATACTCTTTTATTCCTAAATCTGTTGTAAGTTTTTTTTAAAAATATTATACAGCTTTATTGTACAAGTGGTTGACAAAGTAAGATTTGAGATAAACTGTAAGAAGATAATCAATATATTCAAAGATACTAAGAGTCAGACAGTTCTTGGTATCGCGCATACATCATTTTCTTAACGCAGTCTTTGTACGTATCACCGGGTAATGCATTGTACGAAGAAGATTTTGCACCTAAACCTGCTGCAGGAACGCGACGTTCCGTTTCTATGATACTGGTTCTACCTTGGTTCAATTTACCGAGACCCATGCCCTCCATCCAGCCCATTTTTTGTAATAACTTATTGCCAACATTATCAGAACCAATGCCTGTTTTTGTTGGCTCTTCATAGATCTCTTCTGTCTTGGTTTTCAAATATTTTTCTTTCAATTTATTAGGATGCGGTGGTTCTGGCTCCCCATATTTGGCTCTTCGCTCTTTTGCTCGATCTCGATATTTATTATTACGCTGCTGAGGATCGTTAGGATCAAGACCTCGCACTTTATACCAATTCTCTAAATTTTGTTTGTGTAAATCAGAAAGCTGCTGATGACGCATTAAACCTTCTTTGCTCGGAAACAATCTTTTGCAAAGTAAGCAAGCAAGTTTGCTCCAATCAGTGTGTTGCTTGTCCTCTTGTTGCACATCCTCTATTTCGTCATCGGTGTCACTGCCCCCACCGTAGGCAGCAACTAGACCATTAGTGGCCGAGAGATCTTCTTCTTCAACATACACTGAAGATGTAAGAGTATTACTTATTTTCTTTTCAAGGATAGCAAAGCCAGCATCTGCCGCTCCACAAACAGAGCTTTGATACTGTGCTTCGTTTACAGCGCATTCAGAAGTCCAGTTGCATTTAGCGCTTTCCTTCTTTTGATTCAATGTTTTTGCCCAGCGTTCCATATCCTTAGCGATTTTTTTTGCCACTTTGACTTTATCTTGTTTGAAATCTTTTTTCTTGCTCTCATCGTTGATAATTAAATCCCCAGATATTTGCATATTTACATTAGCACACTGCTCAGGTAATGTACTGATTGTCGCTGTTGCCTGAGCTTGACTTATTATGGGAGTTTCTTGTTGCGCTGGCTTATATGAAAACGTTTCAGCATCCCAGAAGAGAAACTGTCGAGTATGGCTGTTATAATAGTACTGCGAATTCGGATCATAGTATAGTCCAGTACTGGGATCGTAATAGTACCCAGATGTTTCATCATAGTGATAAGAACTTACATCTGGAACAGCTGAAATAAAAATATTTATATTATTTAATCCTTTATTCCAACAAATATGTTCGTCGTATCATGTTAAAATAGCCTTATGAATACATTTATAACACACACAATATAAATAATTATCTAATGGTAAAGTTTCTCATTATTTGTTTCCTAATATACAAATTTATTGGTGAAATAATATGCTTACATTTATAAGTGATTTTTGACAACCAGTAAGCGAGTTGTTTGGAAAGTATTCCTTTAATTGTAAGAAAATATCATAAGACTAAGTATCGATCATTCTTTCCAAATATAACGTCATACACGTAAAGTCATTGAAATAAGTACTAAAAAATAGTTATGCAGAAAACCTTGCCAATTTTAAACAAGTAGTAATAAAGTTCAAAAAGATACTTAAATGTTAGATGTGTCTGAATATCAAAAAGAAATTTTTGCAATAAGTTCCAAAATTAATGCAGATAATCTTGATTATTTCTCTTTTTTGTCATGTCAAGTGCACTTGGCATATTGGTATCTCATAATTTTGAGACTGATAGGAATTCGTCAATATAACTATATTATTATAGCTTATTCACTAGGTTTATGACGATGAAGCAAATATTGAAATAGCCTAAAGTACCTACGGTAAAAAAATGTGCAGCTTTAGAGGGCTCTACCATATACAGCCATAACTACAAAGCACTCATTACACAGTTGCGTTTAACTTAACAGTACTCGAATAGTACTGAACGGATCAGACACAAAATAGAGAGACATTTCTAAGGCCCCAGCTGTCCAGTATTACGATAAAATGTTGATAAATTACGTAGGTATCTTGAAAAAAATTTTAACTTAAAGTCTAAAATTTTTCTATACCACATGCATTATTTACCTTAGGAGGACATGTGTATAAAAATTTGGATCAGAATATAAAAAAGAAATATTTTAGAAGCAGTTAAGTGAAAAAGCAGATTGCCGTTAAAAAACGTGTTATGAGCTGTTTTTTTCTTCCATGATCGTTCATGACTTAAATAAATGCTCCGTTATCTTGCGTCCAAAAGTGCTAATATGTTCAGGATTATACAAGCTTTAGTACTGGGTTTCGCTTGTTACTGAGATTTGCCTTAAACTTTTACTTTTGATAAAGAACGTGAGGAAATTAACTACATTTGGAAAAACACGGAAAGAATTATTTTCTTATATTTTTTAGATGATCATTTGAGACAAGGAAGAAAACCTCGCCTACGTCAGAACATTTTTCCGACTCGTTTTTTTGCGTCTCTACGTTCAGGGCATGCTCCAGAATGAGAATAAAAAGTTTGCCGAGTGAATACCGGGCCCAAATTTGATCCAACAAGTTTGTTTTTATCAAATTAAAAAAATTAGGTTAAAACACTTGCAGATAGGTTTTTTAAATTTTTTGGATTATTATAAACAAAAATAGTAGTTTTCGTCACAAATGTGCATCTCTCCAGGGCGGTCCCTGGGCCCGAGTGCACTTGCGAAGCAACGCCCGAGGGACCGTTGGGATCCCCCTGGTTGGATGCACATGAGTGGCGAACGCTGTTTTTCCTACCGAGGGTGTACCACTAGGGTTGCAAAAGTGCCCGAGTTAGGAACTAGTAGATTTCGCACCATGGGCGGAAAGTAAAAAAAAAAATCACGCCCGAAAAAATCACGGTACATCTGACGGTCAACAGTTGATCTTTCGCAGTCGAGGGGACTTTACAGAACCACCGCAAACCTTGTGCAGAGAACTTAAAAAAATGCTTCATCATTTGCATTTTTTTTGTATAGCGTGACTATTTTTGTATTGAGTGTCATCTATATATCTTAGTTGTGCCGCGATTACAATGGCCGGCCACATGGTATCAGTCGTCGTGTCTTTGTTTGCGTGCAATATAAAACACTGAGAAGTTAGTACAAGTCAAAATCCGTGGCACAACATGCACATGCTGACATTTATTTGTTTTTTCTCAATCGCTGAAGGAATACAATAATATCGCCACTACGAATTTCACATGGAAAAATAGCTATTTGAACGGGTTAAAACGTGCAGTGTCCAGCTATTGTTGTGAATAATTATTATTAGATACATAAAAAGTGTGCCGTAATCGGAATAATCCTGCCAGAAGTCTCTGCGAAGCAATAGAAGCAAGAGTGATTGGTATACAGCTTGTTTGGAGCCCAATAGGTGTTGAATGTTTACTGGATTAAATGTATCTCTCTGTGATCTAATAAAAAGGTAGCAAAGAATAACATTCAATCATGTACAATTCATAGATTAGAAATTCATGATACAATTATTTAGAACTTATGAATTTATGTCAGATAGCGAAAAACAACAGTGCAACAATGAAGCTGAAATGTCTCTAGATGAATGTAAGAATCCAAGTTACTTTTATTAACTTAGGGTCTAGATCAAGAAACAATCAAAGATTGTGACGAAAGTAATAATTTAAAAAGACTCTCAATTTGTATTAAATGAATAGCAAGCTCGTAGGGATTGAAAATACGCATTTTTTCATACAAAATTTTTTATATGATTATCATTTTCAGAAATAAAAAATAAAAATAGTTCTTCTTAAAAACTAAAGTTCAACCATTTTTTAAAACATAAATTGCTGTATTTTAGCCAACTGTTTTTTTTATCTCAAAAAGTGAGATTTAAATTGAAATTTGTAATTAAAGAAAAAATGCATACTTTTACTCTCCATATGCGAGTATTTTTTCAATATAATTCAGGGACTTTTGCAATTCATCACTTTGGTCGTGAACTAATATCCAAATAATTAGAGATATTTAACATGAGAAAAGTTAGTTCAACAAAAAAAGGCAAAGTAAAATTATTAAATATTTATATCCAGCATTAACATATAGTTACTTCTCAACTACTAATAGTTTTGCAGCAGCTGAGTCAACTTCATGCTTAGTATTACTCGACTTATTTCAAATACTCAAAATAAATGAAAAGAAGTAGAAATTGAAAGAGTTTAAAAAAAATTTGTAAACTAATAATGTGGAGGCGTATTTTAAATCATGGGCTGCATGATAAATGTATATGTACAACATTCGTAATTAGATTGTGCGTTTGCCTTAAATGATTCGTATATCACATCATTCAGAATACATTATATAATTATTCAAGGTAAAAAAATGAGAAACACACTTCATTAGCAAATAACCTATTAACCTCAATAACCCAATAACCCAGTATTTTTTTATTTGGGCACTTATAACAAAAGGGAAGTGAAAAAATGGTGGAACATACATATTGTTTGTAAAATTGCTTATCCTTATATTTTGTATGAAAATCGGTCAGTATTACCAAAATCTGAGATAATATAATCTATATATTCTTAGTTTACTAATAATGCATTAAATAATGTACTTTCTGGGACGAAATAAAAATATATTAAATGATCAAATGGTATTTACGCAGTTGATAAGGTTGAATCCGTATAAAGACATGAGCAGACAACACAATTCTTGGTACTGCACTAGATACTAAATCCACTACTCTAATACTTTCAGATTTAGAAAGAAATAATACTTTATAGGTTAAAGTATGTTGATTAAATTAAAAAACTATTTTTTCTAATTTTTATCGCACGCATACAAGAAAAGTTTGATTATTTGGAACTCATTATTTTGAGCTATTTTGACCTAGAAGTCCCGCATAAACCACTTTAAAATAAGATGCATTTCCACAAATACATAGAATTTGATCTTTCGTAACTTAATAATAAACCTTTAAGTTTTATTGACAAATAGCAGAGATATAAATAAATAGATAACATTGTGGTAAGAAATATACGATTTCAAAAACTTTGTCACATAATCTTATCAAGTAACATTTTGTTGGTGTGTTTGGTTTTCATGGATAAATGAAACGATTTATCTTAACATTCGGCTAAAATCCTTGTTTTTTGCAGATAAATATTACAAGGATAAGCTTTGGAATTCATCATGATTTTCTATCAATATAAGCACATTAAAGTAGTAAAAGTTTGATTATAACTTGTCATTTATTTTTTATTTTTCAGCAAACTTAGTTATAGTTAAATAGCGAGCTATCAATAGTATTACTTTAAAGGTGCTTTTGTTGAGAACAATATTTGATGATTAAGGAATTAAACAAAAGACAAGTTGAAGGGCTGGGTAACCTAGTTGAAGGCATTTTTCTCCCTACCTTAATCTAAAATTTGTCGTTCCTCCCTGCGTACCTCCGTCAAAACACTCTTTAACTGAGAAAAGCATACATACTTTACTAGCTGTTGGCACCATTGCTCGCCCTTTTTTTTCGACTGCAGTCTGCAGTGTTACATATATATACTAGTGGGGCTTCGCCCCCCTGCGCGCTCCGCGCGCCAACCCTCAAATTTCAATATTTATATTCTCAGGTCTGAAAAATAAATAAAGTTTTTTTTTTAATACACATATATGCGTACAAACATAGATAACCAAAGTAATCTCATAAAAATTCTCTAAAAATTTGAACAGATAATGTCAATACACAAAATTAGTTTACTGATTTATCAAATAATTGTTAATAATATAATACTAATAATGACTTTAATTAGTATTTAAAGTTAATTTTGATTAAAATGTATATAAATACAATATTTACGCAATCATTATTATTTCAGAAATAGCTATGAGCCTTTGTTTGTTATTTTTGGTCATTTTAGAATTAATTATTTATCGATATAAATTTATAATAATATATCATTTTGGAATTTTTTATTAATATTTATAAATGTGAATTGTTGATTATATATTTTATTCATGTCATATATAGTTTTTTATAAACTTCTACATTTACTTTGTTTGTCTCATAACTATTACAAATTCTTATCCTCTTATATTAGTACTAACATTATTTTAAATTTAGTAACTTTTGTATTTGATTATACATAATACAACTTGTTATAATTTCTTTTTACTTTTACATATTATCATAATTTATAACGCATAACATATTTCTGAACTTTTAATCTTTACTGTCGTGCCTTATTTACCTAAATAAATATCTTATATTTTCATATGAATTAGCTTCCTCCAGCATATCTCTCCATTATCTTTTAATCTTATGTTTCTGACTGATATTATCAATATTTCATTTGATGTTTTTTTTTCCTCTTTACATAGCAATGTGAGCTTTGTATATTTTTTTCTTTTTTTGCTGATCCTATAGTTTATCACTTAAAAACTTCTAAATTCGCGTATATCTTATTATTTTTGCTTCATTTTTCTCTCTGCTTTTTTCTTTTTTATACGTTTAACAGATGATAGAAATGTCAATTAGAATTTTTTTTTTCATATTTCCTGATCAACAAAAGTTTTCCTTTCCTTTACAAAATTATCTTTGATTTTATCAAGTTTATTTTTCTTCGTTGTTCTTTTTATAAATCCTATCGTTTTCCAATCCTTCACTTTTTCATGCACCACTTCATCTTCTTTGCCTATTTTATATTATTGTTATTGATTGAGTCCGTTAATTCTTTGATTAGTCATTATTGAGGCCACCTGCTCTTGTATATTTTTATTACGTGCAAAGAGTAAATTTATTCCCATTTTCTTATGCCTATTTTTAGGATTAACCTTCCTGCCTCCATTTGTCATATATATCCTGATACGTTTGCATTTAAACCTAGCATGATACTTGTAAATCTAAATCTATTTTTTCCCCTTTTTCTTTTCTTTCTCATTCCAAAATCCATGCCTACCTTGCCCGCCTCAGCTTCCGTACATAAGAGCTTCCAGCGAGATCGGGCCACCTCGCGTGTGAGGCGCATTTTTTGCTCGAGCACACTGTGTTTAACTCCCTCGTACGGATTGGGAAAAATCTAAAAAACACAATAAAATCATAAAAATCGATAGAGTTTGACCTGCTTTTCATGATGGTGCTATTATTTTTTGCTCAAAAACATTTCTTTGAGTAGAAATATGTCTTTGAATTTTTTGTCGTTTCTGTCAAATTCGCCACAGTTTTGAAAATTAAAATTAATACGAATGAAAAGAGCGATACTAATAGAGTGGAAGAGCAAGAAATGCGTAAATGACAAGCAAATAAAGACGTTGACATTGGGTCAGCCACGCTTGACAGACAACTATATAGTTATA
>JAPYYV010009381.1:0-11975 GCA_030522625.1 Copidosoma aretas | reverse complement strand
AACCTTAATTTTTATTTACAAAGTTGAACAAACTTTCTTGTCGGGGATGACGAAAAATTGTATACGTCACTCGGCCGTAAGGTGGGCTGCGATCGGCCGAATGAATATGGCCCTCGGCTTCGCCTCGGGCGATATACTCTATGCGGCCGTGCACAACCCACTTTACGGTCTCGTAACGTAATATACTATTATGATGTACATCATTGTTTCTCTGCATTATTTTATCATAATAAATATGTACAACCCCATGAAAGTCCTACTAATTTTTTCTCATCGAAAAGTTCATCCATTTGTTAAGAAATATATTTAATCACGTATTCAGTACGTTTGTTCTAAGGGAGAGTGGGGCAGGGCCTGGCAGGCAGGTTAGTCAGGCACCCTGATTATTTGGCACAGTTCTATTTATTTTTAAATGAAAATTAATTTAATCCTAAGAAAAATAGTTATAGTATTTGTCTCAAAAGTTTGCGCGTAAATGAAAAGTCCTAGGAATTAACAATAAATGATTAAAATTTAGAGCTTCAAAAAATGGTTGGTTCCTCATTTCGATGCAGCGACAAAACTTAATAATAACTTTGATCGTATTAAAACCAAGTTAACTTAAAAGATAATTTCTCAAAGTTTTCAGGGTGCTTTGATTTTTATTGAATTATCGTCTTAAAATTTTACACGATCGATTTAAAAACACGTATAAAATGGGGCAGGTACAACATCTGGAGAGGGCAGGCCCGGCAGACAAAGCGATCGAGCGGCCGATGTGGCTGCTTTCAGAGCAAGAACATAACCTTTAATTGTGTAGTAAAACAACAGAAATATGTTATTCATTCTCGCTGTTTTTTATTAGCTATAAGTTAATTTTTAGGTTAATATTAATACTACTGTAAATTATTAGTGCATAGTTATACTACTTATTACTAGTGCTGTTTGATATAAGTGCCTAATTCAATAATGGTAAGAAATTATGAAAAAAAAACTTCAAGATTTACCTGGACTTAAAGATCCATGCTACTAGCAATCAGTAGTGTAATAGCTGGTAGAACTTATAAAAGTGCTGCGAAGGAATTTGGAGTGCCGAGGTCAACTCTTCAATGTAAGCTGAAAGTTTACAATAAAACTTTACATAATGAAAAAGATGTTAAAAATGGTAAGTTCAGTTATTTTTTTTTTATTCATTATATTTTGGTTACTTTAAACTTAAGTATTTTGATTAATGAATTAGTTGTTTGTATACTTAGCTGTGGGATTCCAGCGAGTATTTGATGTTTAAAAAGAAGCAACTTTGGCAGCTCATGTTCAATAATTCAGGTAAATAAAATGTATCATTACAAAATATTAATACCAACCTAACATTAAATGATAAATAAATCTTGATTTTAGAATCAGAACAAAGGACAGCTGAGCTATCTCAAGTCTTACAAGACATCGTAACCACTTTCAAGGCTGCTCCCAATGTTATCGTTGAAAGTTCTCAACCGTCGATACAGGTCCAAACAATTAATGTCACCGATGGCTAAGTCAAAATTCCATTATCTGACATTGAACAGGCACATCAAAACTTAGTGGTGAGTATTATGTTTTTATTGATTTGCATACTTCAATTTTGATGTATTAACTCAACTCAGTCAAAAATTTATAGCTATAATTATAGGTCATTATAGCTATAAAAATATTTATAGCTATAAATTTTTGACTGAGAATTTTCATATTTTACAGAGTTCAAATTCTTCTACGTCAGTAGCACTTGAGATTCAAGAAACAAGTCAGCAAAAATCCGCAAGAAAAGCATGAGAGAAGGCTGAAGCAGCTGTATGTAACAAAAGGCTAAAGCAATGTTACAACAGATAATCAGTAGAAGGAAAATTTAATGGTAGACAATAGTAAAAATAAAAAAAAAAAGAGAAAGTTGAGAATGAGAAAAAATCCTATGAAACGAAAAGCCAAAACTTCTAGCCGAAGCTAAGTTAACAGCTGCTCAGCAACCAAAACGCAAGAAAATTAATAAATAATGAATCAATTGTAATTATAAGTATTAAAAATTCCATAGGATAAAAGTAATTTAAATTTGGAAATTCAGAATAGAGCATAGGTGTACTAAAAATGTAATTTCATTAAGCAGATTATTATAATTGGAATTGTTGATCACATAAATACAAATCTTTATTGTATAATTTGCTTTTATCATAACATTAAAATTTGTTTTTCTCAAATAAACAAACAATCACTAAACTGATTTATTGCTTCCTTTTAGAGGGAGCTTTGCTATGGACGGAAAATCACATTTCGAAAAAACGTGTTATAAACACGGTTTATGAAGTTTAGGATCAAAATACATCATTTTTTGAAAATGTCCATCTGTGTGTGTGTTTGTATGTATGTATGTATGTAATCAGTTGTATCTCAGTTTTCCCTAAAACGATTTTGATCCAACAGAGCTTATTTTATTTGTTTTTGGATTCCTTCACCGCTGAAAAAAAATTTTGGTTTTGTTGTATGTACTTTTTGTTATTTCGATTTTATCGATTTTTCAAAATCAATTTTTTCGGAAAAGTTGATTTTTAAGCTATTTATTGTTACTTTAGGATATTGTACGATGGAAATTCTAAAAGATCATTAAATTTTACTCCAAAAAAAGTATTAAGTTAAAATAAAAAAGATTGAGTAGCTGGATGGGCGTGGGTGCAAGTAGAAAATGTATATAATTAGTCATATCTCAAGATTTCTTTGGCCAATTTCAATAATGCCGGGCTTTTTTTGTTTTTGGATACAAATTACTTCTCTTTTTTAAAATTTCGATACATTCGTTTTTTTTTAAATTTTGATATTTATTATTTTTGCGACTCGATTTTAGAACTTTCCCGACCTCGGTCAGTGTCAAGACTTTAGGATGTTGTTCTTTGTACTTTTCTAATTTTAAGCCTAAATTCGCTTCGCTGGAAAATACTGCTATCTTTCCCGAGCAAAATAGCTCTGGAGCCCTAATTATATTCACGTTTCGATTAACTCAAAATTTTTTGAATGATTTGTATTCCTGTATGCACTATATTTTTTGTGTCAAAATCAACCTAACACTCTCACCTTTTAAAATAGTAATTGAATACTAATATAACATTTAATGCAGTAATTTATCATTGCTTGCTGTATTTAACAAGAAAATCGGACATAAACTATTTTTCTAACCGTGAGTAACACAGCGCTACTGTACATAAGCAAACAACAAAACAAGGTATATAGGCATATGAGGCGCATGGTTGCACTAAAACTGACTATTACGTCAGTAGAATTTTAAATTGTTGACTTTCTGAAGAAATGGGGGGTGAATTATTTTTCTTATTCGGCTATATTTATTTAGGTTTCTTTTCTTAAACATTGTAAATGATAAGTTTGAAGTATTTTATTAACTATTACTTACTATTTTTCTTGAAATATAATGTTCCCTAGGGAGTCTCCCGCATGGTACGGAACCACACACTCTCTACTTCTACTCTTCTTGAATAAAGAGCAGGAATGTTTGGTAAGATTTTCCACATTCTAAGTAGTCAAAGTGTATTAAAATAGAAATACATAAATCATTTTTTTAACAATAATTTTGAGGAAAAAAGAAACATACAATTTACATCATCAGTTCTACTTGCTCAGTTAATTCTATCTTTTCGTCCCGGTTGATTTTAAAGTTTATGTGTTGTAAGATAAATACGTCTTGGATGTACATATGACCTTAAGGTGCTGATTTCTAGTTAGCAACATAGAGAATAGACGTCTGTGATCAACATAAGGAAAAGACGGTACAAAAAAGATAGAACAAATAAACCGATAAAATACACGAAGAGAACAATCATGGGATGGACGAATATGCGCATATAAATAAAATCCACGGTGCACGGGCATTGGCCTTTACACTATACAGTCAATGCTCTGAACGCATAGACACGATGCGTAAACAGCATACGCTATAGTCACAGAAAAAACGCAAGGAGACATTGGCTTTTTTCCATTGCCCTTTTGCATTTTGGCTCGTAGGAGTAGGGAGGCTCCCCTACTCTTTTGTCTTGTCATATTAGTAAACAGTCAGCGTGTATAATATACCCCTCTCATTTTTACCCCACACTATCTATTTATATATGCAAGTGTACAAGAGAAAGAGGCAGCGGGAAAAGACCCACACTTATATACGTCTTATCGCATTAGGATAATGGAAAACAAGCCTCCTTGCGTTTTTTCCGCGGCTATAGCGCATGCTGTATACGCATCGTGTTTATGGGTTCACAGCACGCCTATATAAGGTTTTTCACCCAATTCCCGATAGCTTAAGAAGCTTCCTGTATTTAATCCCTCACTGCTGGGCGTCAATCCCATGATGTTCCTCTCTGTGTAAAATCAGGCAGAATCAGTAGCATGGCAATAGTTGGACAAACATTAAACGTGCCTGATATATTTGTTATGGCTCATGTTAGGATGTAGTTCCATAAGTTATCATGAAAAGAATACAACTCACTGTAAATTAATGATCCTCTGGTTTAGTTTATATAAATGTTTAAAAATACAAAATTATTTATGAAAATAGTTTTCTTATTACATTCGTGCGTTTGTTTTGATTATATCGTGTACTATTTTGGCATGATATGCTTCAACTCTAGTGAAATCAAAAACTTAGATTTTCTGCAGCATAAGGGCAAACGGTCCTATTAAGGCATTCTGAGCATTTAGGACGTCGAGGTAAACAGATTTCCTGACCAAAGCCAACAAACAAAAAGTTAATTTCCACCCACATCTCTTTGGGTAACCATGATTCTAAGGCGATTCTAGTTTCTTCTGGAGACTTTGTGGGTTTACGAACCCACTTCAACCGATTACTAATTCGATTGACATGAGTATCCACACCTATACCAGTAACCTTGTTCCAAGCTACTTGCATACATATGTGTGCCATTTTGGGTCCAACGCCCGGTAGATTGCATAGATCGCTCACATCATTTGGTATATCTCCTTTATACTGGCGCAATAGGATTCCTGATGTTTTTTTGATGTACTGAACTTTTCTCTGAAAATCAAGCATTAATTTAATTAGAAGTGATTCTAATCTCAACCTATTTCATTAAACTAACTAAATACAAGTCAATAAAAATTATTTAGGAAATATAGGATTGCTTACACACTGAAACACTTCGTTTTCATTTTTACCTCATCTCAAAGTTAAAAGGACAAGAGTGTAAATCATTAAACGATTTATCAGGGCACATGGTTATTTTCAAAAATGATTATAATGATTGATAAGTTTGCACTTTATTTAATATTTTATTATAGATTTATTTACAATTTTCAGCGCATAATTTTTGGAATAACTACGTATTTAAGTTATTATTTTTTTATATTTTTTTCTTAATGACCACCTCAGCTTCCAAAAACGCCGAGTTCTGCCAAACCCTAATCATTGGTGCTCAGTCGATGATTAAATAAATAATGTTTGCCTGAAAGTACCTTTTTATGCTCATGCAAAAATGCTAGAAAGTTTGTTTAACTTTAATTTTTCAGCGTGTATGCTAAACAAAAGTACTGAGGGGGGAACTACGTTACAAGGGATGCAGCGGCTTAGCGTGATCATGAATAGAAGTCATAAGTACAAAACCTACATTGAAGGGACACTGATTCACAAGAGTGAACAAGGTTTTAGCGTTTTAGCGTCAACATTAAAAGATACCTCCATGCTTGAGGCTGCAGTCTCCATTACTGCGTGTCAAGAGACAGATGGTCGTAAAACGTTATGGTTTACCTTTACATTTTTATTCGACAAGTCTATAGAGTCCTCGAGAATTTAAAATTATTAGAATTTGCGTATCTTCTGCTTCTCTGAGACACTTAACTTTTTATTCTTTTTCTCTTCCACATGCTCACTACTTCCAAAGAGCTGCATCAAATGCCTCTGAACAAAACCACTAGCAACAGCGGTTTTGACCTTGCAGTAGCCCTCGTGCCACAACTACAACGGCCTGACAGAGCTCAGAAACAATTCGTCGAGAGAAAATAAGATACAAACTCTCCCTAAAGTTATGAGTTCAGCAGAAAATGAATGTCCTTCTTGGAAAACAGGCATAGAAACGTTGATACTAATAAAAAATGTATTTTTTCCTTTGTTTAATTTTCTCAATCATTTTTTTCGATGTTAACAAACATAAGTTATCAAAATATCTTCCTTCCGATCTATAAAAACTCGTAAATCAAGTACATCCATCAAATGCATCCATCGAGGGATCGTTGAAAGAATAAAAAGTACATTGTGTCACTAGTGGGATACACTAAAAAAAATGGTGACTTGTGAGTCCCGCTAACCATTGGAACGAGAGGGTCCAATGATTTAGACTGTTGCGTCATACTTAACAGTGATGTATACGTTGCATGAAAGACTGTTCTTCGAATAAGTTTTATAGTATCCGAAAAGTTCATGCGTAAAACTGAGAAGGTTCTATAAAGATTGCTACCTTGGACCTGTACTTAAACAGCCCGTGATGTGTCAGTAACGGAATCGTCGAAGTGTCAGGAGCAGAGCTACTGTAACTCTGTGCTGCGCCAGAGACCTACGCGTTGGGTGCGGAGCGTGAGCTTCCCGCATAAACACAACTAGTAGCTCACGGCGCGGGCGGTCTCTTGCACAGCGCAGGGCTGGAGAAGCTCTGCTTGCTGTACTTTTAAGATTCCGTGACCGACACGTCGCGATCTCTTGTGCTGTAGAATCAGGGTAGTTCTGCTGTAAAACCGTATCGCACGAAGTGCGAAATCTGCCACAATACCGCTCGGTATAGTGGGATGAAATCAGCACATTACGGGCATGAGTGATGAAAAAAATATATCATAATATTCAAAACTCCATTTTTCCATTTAGGGTGGTTATTTTCACACGTCAAATAAACTTACATTACGTTAATAGTCAATCACGGAAATCTGCTCATTTTCCAATATATTACAGAAAATTGTCTGACAAAAGCATCACGATGAATCATGCAATGAAATGAATAAAAAAAAAGAAACCACTTCAATCAATTTATAACACACGCAAAAATATACTTAATTGAATCAAAAACTTTTTTAGAATTGAACAGATGGTTCCAGTTTTGAAGCCACCCAGTCGGGGTGAGGGAACGGAGCAGAGAGCTCAGCTCACGTGTTTTTCTGGCTCGACCGCCGGGAGCGGAATCAGCATCACCGAATGATATAGCTACTTTGTCCGTATCCGTCAGCCAAGTAGTGTAGTCTGTAGTTGCCTTAATATAAATATAAATTCGCTGTGTCGAACGTTTAAATAATGCAGCTCGTACATATTTTGTTTTAAAAAACTGTTTAATTGTTTACTGAATTCCATCTCCGATATCATTTCACACTCCGCTGATACACCTTTGAATGATGTGCGTGGAAGGTTATAGACCCAGTCCATTGTAGGTTATATCGTATTTCATTCTTCTTATTTGTTAAGACTTCATAAACAAGTGAAAAAGGGCATTATGGCTGACAAGGTTAGTATCAAGGACATGTACAAGTTTGGTCAGTTTTGCAACTATCAGATATGAAACTTATTACACAAGTGCTCAGAGCGTTAGACATAGAGAACAGGGTTATCGGTACCGAGGATCTGATGAGTCAAAAATCTAAGTCAAGTGAGTACAGACAAACAAAACAAACAATCTTTCATTGAATACTGGTTCAGTAATCATTACACAAGTCTTTATCTATACCTTGCTGAAATATTAAAGTTAATGGTCTTCATATAATATGTCCGTGTTTGCTGAAGAAAAACTACATAAACTATAGTTTCTTATGATCCAAGGCCTAACAATAAGAATACCAAATAAATCCTCAGATTTAGGAGCCACTAAGACCTGGTAAGTTAACAGCTCTGAAACACGATGTTAGTTAAAGTTTACGTCAGCTAACATCAGTTAGACCATTTCAAACCTCCTGTTGCGCAAAATTTGATTTAAATAGAAAATGTTTCATTTCCCGCATTTTATTTTCATTCATTGCACGCTCTGGCTAGTTTTATTTTTATTTGAATTAAAAACACAAATTTTATTTGATTGCCTATAGGATGCTTTAGATTAAATTTTTGCGTATAATTTTCAGTTCGTTATGCGTTGTCTACATTTATGGGAAATTCATACCGCAGCTGTTTTTTACTATCCGTTTCGCAATTTAAAGGGTATGCACAGTGAAGGGGGTCAAATATCCTTATTTTTTTTCGATCATTTGCTTGGAAATATTTTTATTGAGGCATAAAATAAAAGGGATGAATAGACTTAGGCCAAAAATCATTTTAGCATAGTAGGAGCCTTGATAATACGTTTGTCATATTTTATTTTTTTCTCGCGTTTTAATGATTGAAACGTTTTAAAATTTAGGAGTATACTTTCAAAGAATGTTGCTAATAAGAATTTTCTTAAGAATTTTTAAGTACTAATGAAACCACACAAAAAAATAATCTTTCGTTAAGTTGCAATTTTCAATTCAACTGTTACATTTTGTACAACAAAAAACATTTAATGTTTTAATGTGAAGTTTATTTTTTCACCTCAAACTCTGAAAACTATTATTTTTTACGTATTTTGTCGATTTTTGAACTACCGTTGTATTTAATCAAAAAATTAATATTCTTATCAATTCTACAGAAAAAAATATTTCAGAAACATGTATTACAGTTAATTAAAAAGAAAAGAGTCTGCCAGAAATGCTGAAATCACATGTTATTTTTCAAGTAAGTTTGAAACAAGTTTCTGGCATATTTGTTTCTGTGGAATTTAATGAAACACTAGTCATTATTTAATGCAACAGTTGTTCGAGAATCGACAAAATGTGACCAAAGTAACGGTTTTTTGAGTTTTAGCTTACAGAGTACTGCATCAAAATAATGTACAAAAATAAAATGAATTTCTTCAAGGTAATGATAACATACAAACATTTTTTTTTTGAATCCTTCATAACAATATTCTTACATACTATACTCTTGAATTTTTTCAGAACGTTTCGATCATTAAAATGAGAGAAAAAAAAAGAAAATGTCCCGACAAACATTTTTAATTCAGAATCGAAAAAAACTGGGGGCTTATGACCCCCTTAACCAGTCATACCCTATTAACGTTAAAATTAGCATTTTCACCCTGACTGTCACTATCACAATCTGCTAAAATATTTAATTGACTTTCCACTGTAGCATTTTTGTCACACATTACTGCTTAACGCGTAGCCCTATCACAATGATTATAGTAGTGTGAGAGATCTTGTGTTGAGCCGTAAACTTACAGATACTTTAGCAAAAAAAATTATTTTATATGGAGGGTCAGCCAAAAAGTGCTGCAATGTTATTTACAAATTTAGCAAGGTTTGGAAGAATCATTTTTTAAATAGCCAAAAAACTCTGTAGTATGGGGATGGCAACCTAGCAAGCTAATCTCACATGCCTCAACGGGTACTTAGCCTCCAACCAATGAGAACACTAGCGGGATTTTCAAAGCTATTGAAGCTATGCTTCTTACGCCGGGCCTTGGCGGTAGGACCTAACTTGGAAAAACCAACGTTACGAAAAACCGTAAGATCCCCACTCCGCACGTATTGTATAGCGCTGCTGGGGAAGGGCGAGAGTCTGGCGAGAGAGGGCCGAGGGAAACGCGGCGAGACGAAGCAAGGCGACGTGATGCGAGCGAGAGAGACAGAGAAAGCTGTCGACTGTGCACGTCTGCACAAGTACTGCAGGGTATATACATGTTTTTTTTGTATGTCATAGTGTCATACGTCCTTTCTTTTGCGGCACTCGACACTTGGGAGAAGGATGGGAAAGGGATGGGAGGGGGAATTCGGTGCATTGCCTGAGTCCTGACCGGGTGTCTATGTATAAACAACAGGACTAACTAAGGTAAATGACCCAATAATGGAACAGGTTCTGAGCTACCTAGAGTTTGGTGAATTTTTTGAAAGGGTCTGGGGATCCCGCATTATGAAAATTTTTGGTTTTTCTAATAGTTAAGAATGTGCAGTACCAGAATAAATTTTTTTTATCCCATAATATTCAGACAAATAAATAAAAAAGTAAAAATATTAATGTAGTACGTATGTCCGTATCTATGAAACGCTAGTTCAGTGCGTGTCCGCATTGTTTCATGTCGTATATCCCGGTTTATAAAACACGAAATAAATAGATGAATAGACGTTTACACTTTATATTTTACGTCAGATCGGTTGAATTCCTAAATACAAATGTTTAGTTTATTATAGAATGTATACAAATATTGTTTATACTGTACAATTTAATATTAAAACTGAAGAATTTATGATTTAGATCGATATGCATGTTTCTATATCTATATCTGATACTTTCGAGTAGTTCAACCTCTAATCCTTTTCTCCACCCGATGCGCATTGCTTTTCCGTATAACAGCATTTTGAGGTTGGATTGTCACATTTTTCTTTCTTCATTTTAATGGGATATTAATGCATATTTTAATGTGCAATAGACGAAGATTAATTCAAAATTGGGTGAAATTACATTATTTCATGCTTGCATTTGTCACAAGCCCCCATATTTGTTACAAATTGGGCGTTTCACAAATAGAGACATAGTGTTCCTGGTAGATGAAACACCGCATTTATGTTTCATATATACGGACATCCCTATAGCGAGTCTACGCTTGATGACACCCGCTTATTTTATATGAATCATATGTATTTATCAAAAAAATAATGAATTAGGCAAGGTTTCAACTTAACGTGTAACTATTTTTTGTATTGTAAAATAGTTCTTCCATAATTTAATCTATAAAACACGCCGGAGCACATCCACCATGTAACGTAACCTATTGATCAGTATTTTCAAACCTATCAGCTTCCCACCTGTAACTTTATATTTTCTTTTTACGTATTAATGAATTTGATATTATTAAATAGTCATTCTAACTTCTGTAATAAATGACGTTTTTAAAAAATTGTCTTTAGTAACGCTTATATCATGTTATTTAAGAAAAAAAAAACATTTTTTTTAAAGTGTTTCATAGACACGGACGTTGTTTCATAATTGGGTCTTTTACCTTACTGCACACCTCCCGCTCACGTTGTTCGCAGTGTAAGAGAGACAGTTGATCCAACCCCCGAAAATCAAATAACGGAAGCGAACCTCTAGGCAAACGACGAGACTTGAACCAAGTCCCACCCATGCCCGTACACTACTTGATTTCGAAAGATCGACGAAACTGCAACTCTACCGTTGCGCCAACGTGCTAGTTACATGTAAATATATGTATAACGGCGTGTACTGCATAACTGCAATGTATAAGTGTGTATATGTAGTAGTGCCGCACAGTGGGCGGATTTGTTTTTCTTTGGGCAAAACCTAATATCTCGAGAACGAAAGCAGATAGAAAAATGATTTTTTTTTTATTTCCTTTGTTATTTCATCTAGACTTGAGGAAAAATACAGCCGAAGCCTTAAACTCGAATCCTAACCCAAAAATTATCATTAAACACCAATCTTTTTGATATTTCGCCCATGCAAAGAGATAAAACTTTTTTTTTTTATTCACCTCTAATTTTATTGTGTTCATAAGTTAAAACGTCAAGATGATCCAAAAGTAAAACATAACCTCAAAAATTTTTTTGACCGTCGATCTTATGAATATCTCTAAAACGGAAACACAGAGAAGCAAAATTTTATTCTTCTTTCTGTGTTATTTTGTAAACAATTATAATAACACACTGAGAAGGTCAAGACATTATAACCTAACCTTAAAATTAGCATTTTATCGTTACTTCTTGGATATCTTGCCAGCACAAAGAGATAGAGAGCTAATTCTTTATCTTATTTCCTTCCAGATTCATTACATAAATATGAAAAAAGTTGAAAAAGGCCCCGAATTCAAAACCTAACCTCTACATTTTCTTTCATAAATAAGGAACAAAAAAAAATTTTGCTCTGTGTGTGTTTGCAGTAGTAAGATTTTCTAAAA
>JAPYYV010009380.1:0-11975 GCA_030522625.1 Copidosoma aretas | reverse complement strand
ATATTACCGCATAGTGTACGCACATACACATACATACACCATCCTACTCTGCTATACTAACTCAAGTTTTTGTACTATAACTATACCTATAGTCTCTTCTATCCTTTGTCTGTCTCTTTCTACCATATAACATGTTCCTTTCTCTTTTTTCCCCCTCTTTTGACTCATATAACTATACCAATTTTGTAAGCTGGCTGGTAATAGCGAGCGCTTACAGATCAGCATTTCTTCTGTTTCATCCCCACAAAGTTCGAAAGGCGTAAACTCACCTCTTGTATAAACATTAGAAATTAACACGTAACGCAAAAAATTCGAAAAACTACTTTTGAATTTGCATAAATTCGTCAATAGTGGCGAAACTGATATTGTGGAACACTTACAGGCATCTTGGAGCCTGCAAAGATGACATTAATATACTTTTCACAGAATTCCCGTATCATTTCTAAAATTCCCGTATATTTCCCGTATTTCTCCCGGGTCACTAAAATTTCCGTATATTTCCCGGATTTCCCGGATTACCCGTATCAGTCGACACCCTGTTGTACTTTCAAGTGTAGGTTCTCTAAAAATTTACAGCATAATATTTGTTAATTTATTGAAAAATAGCGTGGTCCACTATACCTCCTATTTTTGAAATTGTACACGAAAGAGGACCGATCAAGAGGCATGCGGTCCACTGTTGGTTCTCCAGGCACCAAAAGTGGACCATTGCATGTCACGTTTTTTCGCAAGTCCTTCAGTAATAATTTAAAGAGGCAAACTTATGTTCATGTTTCGTTGTACTATTTTTTTTCAAATTTTGAATTGTGTATAAATCGATTTTCAACGAAAACGTGTTTAAAATTATAATTATAAGGCATACATTATCCTAACTTCAAAAGCTGTATGCACATATGTTGATGTAATTTTTTTTTTATATATTTCAGCACTTAAAAACTCAATTAACGAATGACTAATGATTATGGACGTATAATACAAACATATACAAGAATTCAAAGCTCATATAAATTAATATTAATAAACTTCCTTGTATCTCTTCTAATGCAAATGTACTGATTTTATGAAATATTATTCGCTTACAAAAGTATCATAATCCTTGTATAAAGCAGACTGTCGGAAGAAGTTTTTCTACAAATAACAATTGTAAACTCATAGTAGTCCGTTAAAAAATGCTTCTTTATTTTCAACTATAGGACTATACTTTTGATTTCTACATAATTGGGGATGAAAAAATATTCTATTGATAGTGGAATAAATATTTCACTAATATATTAACAAAAAAATCGTGTAGATACTTATAATAATATAATTAGTATTGAGTTCAATTCATAATTATTTAAAAAAATATTTAGTATAAGAATAGCAAAAAACTCAAAATCTTAAAATAAGCATAAATCATAAAAACAAGTTGTGCAAGTTATACAAACAAGGTATGGTTGAATTAACATACATCAGGATAAATATTTTCAATATTACAGCAGTCACTGTTGATATTTAATTAATTTTTTTCATTCTCGTCAAGTATTAAATTGAGAAATATATTATTCCATTTTTGCTTCCATGGATTCGGCATAAAATATCATTCAACTGCTACATATACCTAGTCTTCAAAAAGGTGCTGTTTTTGTTATTTTTTGTTCCCAATTTTTTCATAAACTGCTGGTATAGTACAAAGCGAGAAATTCAATGTACGTAGTTGGTACAGTTATTATTTAGTTGGTTTAGTGCATAGGACCACTTTTAGTTCTTGTGTGGTCCACTACACCGGCTACTCGAAAAAGATAGGTTCCCTGCTAGAGGATTTCATCAGTTACCTAAGTTTGTCTTTTCCCGCAATCAACACGATCCACAATGAAATAAATTTTTTTAATCAATGAATTAATGTGTGCGCAAACCAATGAAATAGGTTTTTTGTAAAAACATGAAAAAAAAAGTCGCATAGCGTTCCGTTTTCTACCTAGCTTTTTGTATGTGGTCCACTATTGGGTATTTTACCTTAAGTAAATTAAAAAGATTTATGTAATATCAAATCAACTTTTTTTTAATAAAGAAAAATGTGTGTGCAAATATAAATGTGCATGTGTATGTAAGTTTGAAGTGATGGTCCTACGTTCTTGCATGTAAAACTCACCTGCCTGCATCCAGATGTATCTGTTTGTGTGTACCAGTGTGAACGGTCATAGAACGGTAAATTACATTTTGATTTTAATGTGTGGCCACCGGTTAGAGGGTCTTGAACTGAAAGACCTTTATGTTTGTGTACTAGACTTAAAGTATTGAGAATACGCGGCCGTATGTACTTACGTGTTTTTATATGCCTTCCTGGGAGTAAATATACATATATATTCATGAGTGTATGTGTGTGAGAAAGAAGACATGTGGTTTCTATTACTAAAATTTGTTTTTCATGAATATTTATGAGTGATACATTTAAAAACTATTTTCAAGAAAACTTCACACAGATAATATCAATTTTCTTGACAATTCTGTGGAATTTAAGGTTGTACCAGCATAAGGGCCTAGTAATGAGAAATAGATATAATTTTACGTACATTATGCGGGTACGATTGTACAACACCCATATCAATCTAAACATGATCTGGTCGGCAGAGTCGAAGATATTAAAGGCTGAGCAGGCTAAATAAAAAATGCTGAGTAACCTGAAATAAAAATCTGAACAGGCTAAATAAACATTTTAATAGGATGACTAAAAAGCCAATTAGGCTTAAAATTAAATCGAACAGGCTAAAAATATTTTGAATAATACAATCTTTTTAGGACTGCCAAAACTTATAAACGTTTGAACCACAAGTTTTATAAAAATGTTTACTACACTGAAAAAATTTTCTACAATGTTGACGAAATACTCTAAACCCGTTGCAGCGGTGCTGACAGTGATAGTTTGCTGCAATACTAAAACAGCAGCGTGCCTTACTGCTTTGCCATTACTCATCTGCTAATGTTGCACTGCTGTAACAAACAGACTAATATGCAGCCATAAGAGCATGGAAAGCAACCCATTTGTAAGGTGCATGCAGTTTCAGTAGTGAAGATGAAAATATGAATCGATTGTGATAAGTATATTATAAACATAATCTTGAATGCCTGTTTTTGAGATAATGTGATTTAATGAAAATTGAGTCGAAATTATTGATTTTTACCAACCAACTAATTAATGTAAAACCACTTTCCAATACATATTTTGTCATAACAAGAAATCAATTTTATTTTTGTATGAAAGTACACTGGGAAATGCATGGTACTTAATTAAAAATTTTTGTAATTATTTTTTCAGTTTAAGTGCTTCTCATGCACAATGATTATTATTAAAATTTTTATTCAATATAAATTTCGAAATTCGATAATTTTCAAACAAAGTATACTTTAACATGATTCGAATCTTTCAAATTAGAAATAGAACATAGATACACCAATTAAAAAATAGCTTGAAGAAAAGATGGTTGATACTAATGGTCTCTATCAGCTACTTTAATCCATAATCTACACATCAAGTTCATTTTCAGCTGAATAATTAAAATTTAGTACAATAACACTTTTATAAATCAGCGTAGACCACCAAATTTGAAGATTTTAAGCTTAACAAAATCTGATGAATAAAACATGAATATTACCGATAGGGTCAATTTCTGTCATAGTTATTAAAGAATATAATATCGATACTTCATATAAGCGTCAAATTAATTTATTACATTATTTTATTATTTTACAAAATTGTACCAAATTTTGGTTTTCTCGATATAAAAGATTATATGGATTGAAATTAATAGAAGCCATTTGCATGAACCACCTTTTTTAAAGTTGTATATTCATTGGTTTATCCGTGTTTCATTTGAGATTCAAATAATCTGCATCATGTTTTTAGTATACTTGGTTTGAAAATAATTAAATTTAAAGATGCATATTGAATGAAAGTTATGATGATAATCATTGTGCATGAGAAGCACAAAAACTGAATAAAAAAATTACAAAGAAAGTTGATAAAGTACGATGGATTTCACAGGGTACAGTTATAAAAAAAAAAAATATTTTGGTGTCATGACAAGAGGTTGTATACAAACGAGTCAGCTGTCAAAAATCAATAATTTGCATTGAATCACAACTTAACCTAAGAAATGCGCATTTAAGATACGATTTATAACAAAAATATATCTTGAACAATTAATTCACATCTCCATGCTAACCACTGAGTCTGTATTCCCTTCGCCAATGGCTTGGTTCTCATACTTTTTTGGCTGCATATCAGTCCGTATGTTACGGCCGAACAACTTTAGCAGACGAGCAATATCAAAACAGTAGGTCACACTTTTTGAATGATACTCTGACTACCTCCTTTCCTGCCAGCAGTAACTAAATTTACCCCTTCCACGCGACAAGATAATTTTATTAGCAACCACACGACGTGATTGTGCTCATTGTCCTCTCAAGTTTTCAGATAGTCCGGCGCGTCGAGGCCCGATGAAGAGATAATCCAGCCAGAAGTTAAGGTGATCCAACAAGTACAGGAGGTGGCTTGACGAGGAGAAGAAGCAGCCAGACAACAGGAAATTTTTACCGAGTGGAAGCAATTTGCAAAAAAAAGATGACTCCTTAGGATTAAGCACAAAAACTTTTTGAAGTTAGGAGAATATAATTTATTGTTATTTAAAAACTGCATTTCAATCAAAGCAACTACTGTCTAAAAAATGGAATCCTTTCTATGTTCTGGCTGTATAATACTATTGATAATCTCAGTAAAAACGATGTAAAACTACATAGTGAACAATTTTGTTTAGGTTGTATGACATTTAACTTAAAAAAAACTTTAATTGAACTATTTATTCGATTTTTTGAAGTTGTACTTCTATATAGCCGCGTTATAAAAAGAAGTAAATCAACGATTTCAAAATTTTCACCCTTAAAAAATATTTAACGTAAACGGTTTTTTTAATTTAATTGAATTCCTTAAAAAATAAAGAATAAGACATTTTACACGGGACTGGAACTTGCGATCTTTTGCATACGAGCCAAGCATCGTATCCACCTAGCCACAAGCTAATTTTTCAAGGCGACACTTTCACTTCCTCTCATATTATGGTTCATAACTTATTTTCAGTTTACATTTTCTTTCACTATTTATTAATCAATTTGTTTTCAAATATTTGATTTATTAGATAAATTAATAAATTATTCATTAAATTAAATAATTTTTTTCAAAACTTTGATAGAAAAGTTTTACATTATTTCATTATTGGCTTTTTCATACCAGGTTCTATGGATAAATTACACATGCTGGAAACAAGCAAATGAGAGAAATTGAAACTGACTGCGAAATTCCCTGAATGTTATCAATGAAAATTAGGGCAGCTTAAAAAACTCCCCCATATTGCTGGTTAAGTCGAAATCATACATGGTATATAACATGATATACAAAATATATGTCGACTTCTAAATCAGCTATTTTAAGAGCGAATGACAGGGTTGTCATGTCTTTCGCAATATTAAATCAATTTTTACCTGTGGATTATTCAACATTTATGTTTGCAATGTTAATAAATAGGCTCAGATACTGATTATATATTGCTGGGCATGCTAGTGATTGGTTGATTTCAATATACTAGCACACATTGTTTTATATATTATCATATATAAGCCATGATAATAAGTATAGACAGCTGATCAGAAGAACATAAGTAACTATGTTCTTAGTCGTACGGAGTCCTTAGTGATAATGAGTGATAAGACACAGCACATGTGGTTGCTGATTGGTCAATAATCAGTTTGTTTCAATATGATCTGGTTTATCTAAGATAGTCATCTTTACTAACAGAATAACAATCATGTGTAATATTAGAGTAAGCCAGAGTATACTATAAGAGGCGTATGCACGGAAAGTAATGGTTATGTGAAAAAGTGTTTGTTTAAATTTTTATATTGAAAATATATCAATGGTGATTGGAGGTTGTAAAATGAGCTGTAAAAATAATTCCACAAAAAAACATGATATAAAGTCATAACTCATTACGAGTATTTGTTTTCAGCACAGCAAAACGCTACTATAAGTCATCAGTAAATAAAGGTATTTACTTTCAGTAGAAAGACTAAAAAAGGCTTATGATGCCTTTTATTCATAATGTGGTCACTCGCAAGTGACCTGCACCTCACGCGGAGTCGATAGTGAGCGAGAGAGAGGGACATTGTAAGTAATATCGGATGGGGAGGGAGGAGCGGAGCACGTTTACACTCACAAGGCTTGCTTCTTACCACACGACAGCTCTAAGAGGGTGCGTGGCGCCCTTCTTCTTTCCCTTATGGGGACTCGGACGCAAGCAAGCTGCCGAGTGCCGCTTCTCCACTTTTGCTCGGGAAGTCACTGAATACACATTGCTTCACACCGGCTCCAGGGAGAGCGCCCGTCTCTGCTGGAGCAACAAGCACGTCAAAGTCGCGCTGCGCCTCGCCAGCGAGCCTACATCTTGGTTCCTTTCAAACATCAAGGAGATGCCGTCGTTTCATGGGGCTTTCTTAATTTCATCTCTCTCCCTCTCTCTCTTTCGATTCGACTTACCATTTAATAAGCCCTAGCCCTATAAATCAGATCGATTCAGAACACGTAAAAGCAATCTTTCAAACATAAAACGAAATCTTCTTTGTTAGCGCGACGCATTCTTCCTCGCTACCGATAGCTTACACCTACGTTGTAGAATTTTGTGTGTCTTCAGTGAAATGAACACATTGATTGTTATTTAGTTAAATCGAGAGTATTTTTATTGCTAGCAGTTTACACGCAAGCCAATTAATTCACCTTGGAAATTAACCCAGCGAAATTCCACCCCTTAACGATACATCACTAATCATCTGCTGCACGAGACGCGTCGCGTCGTAAGCCGTTCGATAAAGTTCCCTAACTATCGAATCGACGATCTCGGCAGCACGCATACAGTTCTTCTATAGCTTTCACTGCGCAACGAGCTACCAGGTTCCCGTTATTCTCATTGGGCTAACATTTTGGTAGCAGAGCTGGAAAATTTCGCTTGGCGGCGAAACTCCGAGGTGCTAGACAGCCTCAAAACTCATTATCGTGCCTCTGATGGTAGGTTTGTAGTTCGTTTACCCTTCGCTTCTGAGCTGCGTTTCTCGAACATCAAAGATACAGCGTTATATTGTTTGATTCGTTCTGAACGTCGTTTGCACAAGGATCAACCTCTTGTTCAATTGTACAATAATTTAATATTTGAATATTTAAATCTCAAGCATATGAAAATCGTTCCGATAACAGAACTGTCACGCAGTAGTTACTATTTATCGCATCATTCAATATTGATTGCCTTCTCACAGGCCCAAAATTGCAATCTGATATTTCCATTGTGATTACCAATTGGAGATTTTTTAGATTCGTTTTTACAACAGACGTAGTTCACATGTTTCGCTTAATCCTAGTGCACCCGGAGGATCGAGATTGGCAGCGCATACTGTGGCGTGCCAATTCGTCGCAACCCATTCAAAAGTTCAGGGCTACTACGGTGACCTACGGTACAGCCTCGGCACCGTACCTCGCTCTTCGAGTCATGAGGCAGCTGTCGATTGAAGGTAAGAACACGCATCCCAACGCAGCTTTGATTCGACAGCAAGGTCTCTACGTTGACGACTGCTTTGCTGGAGATGACACCATCAAAGGCGACAAGCTCAAGAGAGACGAGCTCATTTCTCAACTTAACACGGCTGGTATGCAGTTGGATAAATGGGCTTCCGATCCGCCTGACATAGTTTCAGGACATCATCTTCAAGGTTAATTTGAGACTGAGGTCAAGTTAAATGACGTTGTCTCCACACTGGGGCTCAAATGGAATCAGGAAAAGGATTTTTTTTCGTTTGCAGTCAAACGAAGGATTACGCCTTTAATAATTACAAAAAGAGCGATTTTACCTGAAATAGCTCGTCTGTTCGATCCTCTAGGTTAGATTGCCCCAGTCCTTATCCAAACCAAAGCCATGCTGCAGGGGCTTTGATTACATCAGCTTGATTAGGGCGCTGTACTCGTCGATGCGCTCTCACGATGGTCCAAATTTTCAAACCAACTTCATAAATTCGAATAAATTTAAATACCCCGCTGGTCCAGCATCCTAAACGATCAGGTCTGAGATATCCACGGTTTTTCTGATGCCTCTGAGCAAGCATATGCGGCTGCCATCCATGCAGTATCTCCTGGAGGTCAATCAACACTTTTCATGGCCAAGACCAAAGTCGCACCGATCAAACGACTAACGGTCCCTCGCTTGGAACTATGTGGATCTCTACTTCTTGTAAAGCTGGCTAAACACTTACTGCACTCAATGACCCGTTATCAATCTGCGATTTTCTTTTGGACAGACTCTCAGATAGTTATTAAGTGGCTAGGGAAACACCTATCTCATTGGCCCACGTTCGTCGCCAATAGAACCAGTAAGATAATCACGACTTTTCCAAAAGCCAAATGGAGACACGTCCGGTCTGCACAAAATCCAGCTGATTTGCAACCCGTGAAGTCGATCCAACCCAACTAGCCAATCACACTCTGTGGTGGCACAGACCGATCTGGGTAACAGACTCGCCATCAACTTGGCCGAAGACCGTAAAAAATCTGATAAAGTCTAAGCCTACTTGGCTGAAGACTCACTTTTGGATAACAATTCAAGTACACCACAGAACGACTGTATTCCATTTTTTAACGGAAGTCTTCATTCCTGTCAATATTTAGGGTGCTAGCTTACATTGCTAGATGGCAAGTACCACCGGCTGAACAGCAGCGTGGAGCTTTATCAGTCAAAGAGATCCGGAAAGCACAGTCGTTTTGTTTTAGAGCAGTTCAACGCATTCATTTTAAGGACAACATTTCCAGATTGAATCAAGATGACTGTATTTAAGACGAGCCCTCTCAGACGTATAACTCCATTCATGTGTGACCAAGGACTAGTTCGCGTTGGAGGAAGACTTCAGCAAGCCGCTCTTTCAAACGAAGAAATGTATCAAGTAACATTACTAGGAAATTGTATATTAGCCAGACAACTTGCCGAAGCTGCCCATGCACTGACGCTTCATGGAGGCCTGAAGCTCATGTGTTCAGTGCTTAGGCGATTTTGGATCACTTGAGGTCAGCGTATCGTCGAAGGAGTTTATCAACGCTGCACGACATGTATGAGATACGCCCATCGAGTCGCTTAACAACAAATGGGTCAGCTTCCCATATTCAGACTTACACCGTCTCGTCCATTCAACGTTTCCGGCTTGGATTATGCGGGCCCGCTATCAGTACGACTGTCCAAGGGACTTCGCGTCATCAAAGGCATTAAAGGGCTGTGTCGCCTTATTTATCTGCACCGTAACTCGTACCACACACATCGAAGTGGTATCAGATTTGTCCTCTGATACGTTTTTAGCAGCTTTTGCTCGGTTTTGTGCCCGCCAAAGTACTTGTTCACAACTGCTTTCAGATAAATCAACAACTTTCGTCGGAGCAGCCACTGAACTCAAGAAGCTCTTTCACCACATATCTAAATTCTTCAATGAAGTGAATGATCAGCTCGTCCAAAAGGAGGTGGATTGGAAGTTCATCCCTTCCAGGGCTCCTCACATGGGCGGTCTTTAGGAATCAGGCATCAAGAGCTTCAAGCATCATCTCAAACGAGTGCTCGGCGGATCTACATTGACATTTAAAGAGCTGACGACCTTAGCTGCTAAAATTGAGGCTTGTCTTAATTCACGTCCGTTGTGCCCATTACGAGACGACCCAAATCAACCCACGGCGCTTACACCGGCCCATTTTCTCGTTGGGTCGCCCTTTATTGTTGTTTCCAGAACCCTATGATGACCACACAGAGCCAACGACGCTAGTCAGCCGTTGGAGACGGATCAACTTAATGCAGCAGTTCTTTTGGAAACGATGGAGGAATAAAGTATTAAGCAGGATGCAGCAAACAAACAAGTGGCTTGATCGGCAACTAAACTTGCAGTGCGGTGATATAGTCCTACTCAAGGACGATATAGCACTGCCTGGACGTTGGCCGTTGGGAGTCGTCACCGACACTCACAAGGGGGATGATGGCACGTCCCATAGGAAAACTCATAAAGTTACCAAATGACAATAAATTTGCAACTGACTACGCTCAACATATCACGCTGAAGGACTAAGAACTTTCATTTCAGTGTTTTATAATTTTTTTCAAATAATTTTTCAAAGTCAATGAGACTTTATTCTTTTTGTTGTTATCAATTCTCTCTATTCAAGGTGCGGGTTAGCTTTCGAAATAAGGTTTAAATTACAACTTTCTTATTGATACGTTTTGATCATTAGTCTACTTTCGAGTATATGAATCAAATCAATCATTTGTTCTAATATTTAATTTTTTTTGTTATTAGGATTGTTGAGCTGATTTATTTGCGACAATCAGCATAGGAGCTTTCTTCCGTCTATAGGCTTTCCTATCACGTAAGTCATGTACGATTTTTATAAAATACGTTTTTTTTTATTTTTCAACTTAAATTGACGCTATATTGCGTCAAGGGGGGTGGTTATGGTCACTTGCAAGCGATCTACACCTTATGTGGGGCTTTCTTGATTTCATCTCTCTCTCTCCATCTCTCTCTCTCGATTCGACTAAGCATTTGGTAAGCCCCAGCCTTATAAATCAGATCGATTTAGAACATGTAAAAGCAATCCTTCAAACATATAACGAAATCTTTTTCTTTGTTAGTGCGACGCGTTCCTTCTCGCTAGCGATAGCTTAGACCTACGTTCTAGGATTTTGTTTGTCTTCAGTGAAATAAACCTATTGATTGTTATTTAGTTAAATCGAGAGTATTTTTATTGCTATCAGTTGACAAGCAAGCCAATTAACACGCCTTGGAAATTAGCCCATCGAAATTCCACCCATCAACGATACATCACTAATCAATTGCTGGACGAGACGCGTCGTAAGCCGTTCGATAAAGTTCCCTCATTATCGAATCGACGATCTCGGCAGCACGCATACAATTCATCTACAGCTTTCACTGCGCAACAAGCTACCAGGCGCCCAATATTCTCATCGGGCCGACATAATGTTTACATTAAGATTTTTAACATTAATCAAAAAGACTTCGTTTCTTAACAAATACTAATTATGCTATTTAAATTTTTAAATTATTCTCTAGTTATTTAAAAAAATCGTTGTCCTAATACTAATACCTTTTTGAAAAATGAGATTTGTCTGAGGTTGAATGTTATACTGTTTATATCTTTAATACATTATGTATAAATCAAAATTACACTAAACATGAGTGTTAAAAGTAATAAAAAAAACCTGTATACAAATAATAAGTTACTTTGATGTAACAAATTTTGAGTCTGTAACAAATTTTTAAAATTTTTTTTACAAATTTTACAATACATCGATTAGAAAAATTTTGATCATAATAACCGAACATTATAATTTACGCAGTCAAAATATTCTAAACAGTAGGGAGTCTCCTTAGCTGAAAAAAAATTATAAAATCACTAGAAATTATAAATGTTTTTCAAATAGAATGGTGGTAATTGTATAAAAATATGTAAATAGTGCTAAAAAAATTTTAGGAGCAGAACTTTAATAATTAAACATTTTTATTTGCTGATTTTTTTTTTCTAAATAATTATGACAATTTTTTCACGTTTTAAACGTGCGGGTCATCTCACAAGATGATAAAGCTAAAGAGCTATTGGGGATAACTACTGCGCAAGCTCAAGAACCCATTTGAATGCATGTAGAATACAAGCTACGATTACCTGATCACGACTTTACAGTTGGCAGTCGCCACAAACTAACGCTATCAGTATACGCTGGAATCGTTGTCAAAGAAAACTACATGTGTAGAAAGGAAGCCGTGACATACGAGGGTGGTCCGATAAGTAATTAGCCTACAAAAGAAAAACGATAAATTTTGTAAAAATTTCTTTTTATTTTTCAACATAATCTCCATGTAAC
>JAPYYV010009379.1:0-12761 GCA_030522625.1 Copidosoma aretas | reverse complement strand
ACGATTTTTTTTTTTGCTACGACTTCAAATTCAGCGGTCCAATTTACATGCATGAGGAATGACTAGTCTATAATATATAGTCCATCGGAACTAAAATTGTTTGTTGATTTGGAGGATAAGATGCGATTAAACTATTTTCTCTCTAAATTAATGTATGTATATTCGTTGTGCGAATAATGCTACGTATCGTATAAAAATACTTGTCATGATTGACAAGCTTCGAACGATGGGTTTCTCTTTGATTCGTTCACTCAGAATGATATCGTATCATTGTTTTGCAGAGCGGAATCGTCCCACTTTTTTGCCCGAAAATCCCATTATTGACATCGCGCGGTAGTTTTCTAACACTACTTATATATATTATGTAATGAGTGGTTTTTAGCAAGATTGCGATTCTTTTTTTTTGCTCAATATGCTGATCGATTTTTATCGTTACATTTAATAAACGCGTTATGCGCAATAAGATTTTGAAACAACTTTCGTTGTTATTGAAAAATTATCTCTCAATCATTGCGAAAATCTGATTAATTTAAGACCACAAGTGTAACTCGTACATTGATCATCATCATCATCAGGCTGCGTTGTATTCTGTCATCGAAACATTTCCAAATTTTGTATTCCGAGCGGTATAAATGTTATACAAAAAACGCTCCAATGTTATTATTTAATTCCATCCAGAGTGCGTTATTATTCGAATATTCCGAACGTCACTTTGAATTTTTGTGCTTTTGGAGATCAAATCGATGATAGATTGACGCTGTTTTTGAATTAAAAAAATTTCCTATCCAATCGCAACGAAAATCCCAACGTAAGCCAACCGATTCACGTGCAGAGTGTGCATCCAAGTGGGGCATGCAAATGCGCAAAGAAGTTAATGGACTCTTGACAATGAAGGCTCGATTGACCGCGCAACACACCATGGTGTATTATTATACCTTTCAAAGGCTTCGAAATTAAATGCACGCACTACTTAACACTGATGCCCATCATCGTGCAACTGAAAACTGCGCGCGCGTTCTCACGCTTGGAAAAACTCTTTTCGGGCTAAAACTGTTGAACTTGTATTACGAAACTACACGCAGGATCGGTATACGGGAAAGAATAAGCGGGAAAAATAAAAAAAAAAAAAGGTTTTGAGGGTAAGTATTATCCATACGAGCGAGAACAATGAAATGTAATTATCGAACGATAAATATCAATGCATGTAAGTATGGGGGTTGCGCGAACCGAACGAATGTATAACGAGTAAGTAATTGCGCAACTTATTAGTATTTGGATTCGCTCGGATCAAATATGGCAAAAATGTAAAAATCGGCAATATACGGCGCATGCGGTGCATTAAAAATCTTGTGGTTCATTGAAATGTCGGTTTTTTAAAATCAAAATGACAACCGTACTTTTTCAATTGTAAGTTTGTTTTTAGTACGCGATTAGCTCGATCGAGTCGCTTTCGGTCGATTTCAAGGAACCAATCCAAGTCAACCGAGTACAACATTGCGGCAAAAAGGCCACATTTACAAGTGTATTTTCGACAAAGAGAAATGATGAACAAAAAAATATACACAATCTAAGCTTACCTGTCGAACGATCTCCTGCCGTCATCGACGCGAGCTGCTCGGCAAGAAGGTGGGGGAGAATAAGAGGAAGGCACCCGCGCTCCTCCGAAGATCGGAACGGTCTCTCATGAATGCCGCGTACGAATCCAGCCTCCTCTCCTGGTACGTTCGAGCAACCAACCCACCAACTCGAAACAAAAAAAGAACCGACCACTACCGCCGACGACTCGACGATAATCCGCGCTGCTGCTGCTGCTGCTGCTGCATCGTGCAAGTATAGGCTTTAATTTTCACACACTATATTACGTCCGAGGAATAACCCTGCAGGCCTGCCCGCCCAGCGCGACTGGCACAGTGGCACCCGTGATCGGACTGGCCGCTCCGAAATCGCGACCCGTGCAATTACGCGCCGCGCCGTGAGCCTCGCGAGCTTGCGGGGGGTACGCACGCGCACGGTATAACGCGTGTGTACAATATCATGGATATTAGAAAAGAAGAAAAGGCCCCCCAGGTATGTGCGTACGGGTGGGGTTAGAGCTCCCCCGGTACGTTCCGGCCTTGCCGTACTACAGCTGCCGCTCGCCCGCGCGCTGATTCGTGTTTTGTCTTCCTCCTTTTTTACGCGTTCGGGGACCCGCGCCAGGAGGAGGGGTCCGGAAGTCGGGTCGCATTGTGCTCGGTTTCCGCGCGCGCGAGCACATCCGGGAAAACACGGCCGTGCATGTGTCGTTGCGAGTGCGCGTATTATATACGCGCAGCTGGCGCGGTCGCTATTATACAACGTATACATCGGACACCTGCGACGACGTGTGTGTGTGTGTGCGCGGGTCGTTTGCGCCGCTGATGATGGGTGCTGTACATCGAGCCCCCCCTGCGTTGTCGTCCTGCTCCTGGTGGCGAGACTGGCGAGAGAGAACGCGCGTCGCGTCGGAAACACGGATTAGAGATTTCAGCGCGAGGGAGGGCACTCGCCAACACGCCGACAGCTCCGTCGCGGTGGCCGTGTGTAATTTGTGCACTCGCGTGGGGGAGCGGATTTTTGTTTTTTCGGAGCGTGCCGTTATTATGGGGAACCAATATGCCTATGTAATTGAACGAGCGGTCGAGGGGGTGAAAAAAAAAAAAAAACCAAAAAAAGGGTCACGGCGGCGGTCGTTGGGGGGAAGCGGTGGTGCGTTGCGAGATCGATGTTGCGCGTGGGTTTGAATTTTTATTTGCGACAATTTCGAGCGGAATTTCGAAGAGCGTTCGAGGTACGGGGCGTTATTGAGGAAGTTGGAGATGGCTCGAGTCGACTTCGAGATATGTGATTGAAAGCGCAAAGTTGGTTGAAAAACGTTCAAAGGGACTTCGGTACCAAGTTTTCTTTCGTTTCAAAGATACGAGATCGTACAGGGAATTTTAGTCTATTTTCGAAAAAACGCGTCGCGGACTCTGGCGCGTGCAGTAGGATATAGTAAGCTGCTTCTAAAGTTGGATATTTTACATTCAAAAAACTGAATCTGTAAAATTTCGCTGATTGTCAGTGAAAAATTAGGTCACCGCTGATTAGCTGAAAAATAAGAAAGTTTGTTTGGTTCACTGCCACCGTTCAAAGAGGAGCGAAGAAAATCGCTAAAAATAAGATTTTATGTATTTTTGCCGGAAATTCGGCATGTTTCTTTGTAACTTTTGATTAGTGAAACGATATTCGGCAAATCTTTTTTTTTAATCGATAGGCCTTCAATCCAGCTTTCATTTAAGTCCAGTTAGGCTCACCTTGAAAATTACATGTACTATACTTTGCTATACTAGCGTTGGAAGTAGAATTGACATATTGATCGATTTATCTTACGAAAAAAAGGGTTTTTCGGTCTATAAACACCGAAACATGTGTCCAATGCTGTGGCCCAGTAGCGCCAAAAAAATTTTTTGTAAAGTTCCGATGTACAGAAGCAAAATAAGAGACACCTTGAGTATTGGGGTGGACGGAAAGGACATTTTGAGCTTTGAAGAGCCACTACAGCTCGTAGCCACAATTTTGATTTCTTTTTCGCACGTATTACTTTCCGTCCCAACATTTACTTAGAGAAAATGCGTATTATCTACCATTAAAGATTATACACGTCGCAGGATGAAGGTGGACGGAAAGGACAGAAACATTTATCCTCGCACAAATGAAAAGTTTAATTAAGCTCTCGGTGATGGCTCCACTCAGGCTTGTTGTCAAGATCTACAGTGCGATGCACTACTTTTCGACTGTACTTTGGGGCCATAATGTATGCAGACTTCTCGTACTTTTAATGATGGAATTTGGATTTGATATAGGTGGTGACAGGTAGATCATACCCCAAAGTTTTCAACGTGTACCCTACCCGCAGTTTGGGTACACGATCTTGATGTTCGCGCAGCGAGGGTCGAAAGGTGAAAACATTGAAAAGGGATAGCGGACGGAAAGGGCATTTTGACCTCTATTTCGCAAATTTGACCCTCAAAAAGCATCTCGAAGAAATTTTTTTCGTAATCGGAGCAGAAAGAATGCAATAAATTTTTTACATAAATATTGACATTTGCACCCCCATATGCGCGTAAAAGTCGCGGCCTTTGGTCTGAGCAAGTTACGGCGGAATCACCCATACTTACGTATTTCCCTTTATTTCCTATTTTGATGTATACCTACAAGTAGGTGTATTGATCTGATGATTAACATGAATTAATCAACTTATTTTGGCCATAATAAGTAAAATAAGTCAAATGAAGGACACCCTAGAAAAAGTATCTATAAGTGCAGGAAACCAACGTGAAAACCTACGTGGCCGGGATCGATCCCACGTGGGTTTCCACGTAGGTTTCATGAGGAGTGTCCTTGTACACACGATTAGCAACCCGATGCTCTAAAGATTGATTTTTTTTTTTTTTTTCCGATTAATCCCCAGAAAAAATGGCCCATGAATTTTTTCTGTGAATGTGACGTTCTCAAAGTACGATGTACCGTCAAAATCAAGCGGCTAGGACGACAAATTTTTTCCACCTCCCCTCCCCCCTATTTGAAATGGGGCCATGCACTCCCAGTCTGGGGGCCCCAGATTCCGCAAAAAAAGCTCACAATTACACAAAGAGTTTACCAACCAGGCAGCAGAAAGTTAGGATGACACGGTTTTTTTTTGCGTCAGCTGTCTAACTGACAGAAACAACAAGTTCAGTGAAATTAACAGCCGCAACCTCAATTTACAGCCAAGAAAATATTTTAATATAAATCATTTTTCTCCCGAACTGAATCGATTGTGAATCTTTTTAGCCAGTTGATCAACGAGTTGATCAACGATCAAATTATTCGTTGTTACAAATATGATTTAAAAAGGTTTTTAATAAAGTATCATATACAAATAAAAAAGTTGCCAACTTTGATGGATGGAGTAAATAATTTTTAGAAAACTTCCAACTGCTACAAGACACGCTGTTTATTTTAACTTTTATTTGTTACATTAAAAACGAGAGAGAGTGTATATACATATACAATGATACAATCAATAAAATGCTTGTTTATTCTTTGAAAAAGTTTTATGTACTTGACCAAGCTATCTTTTGAACAAGCGCACTTGATTGAATTATATACCTCCAAAAGAGGCTTAAACACATACGACAAAAAGTTAGAAACACCATGTAACATGGGTATGTACATTCAAACGAATCTTAATCTGGTAGAAAAGTTGACATAGCACTAAAACTACTACACGTTAGTTATAAAAAATAATAATCCCAACTATTATTGACCAGATTCGAGTTTGTAAGTAGTTACTGCCCATTCTTCAGAATCTATAGCTTCTACAGGACCCGTCTCCATAACTGCACCTTCTTCAGAAAAGAATAAAAATAATGAAAATCTATAAAAATATAAGCGCAATGGTTAATATCAAGTTCTAAATATCTGGATATACTGCCAGCATTTTCAACTCTCTAATAGTCAGGTAGGAAATAATATTCATCAAAATCTGATCCGGTAAATCTTCCCAATTAATTGAGATTAAAACACCTTGAAGAACTTTGCTTAAAATTTTTTTTGCAGCATCTATCAATTTTCTCCTTTCAATAGCTAAGTCAAGCCGCATTTTTATGGCATACTCATAATAATCTTTAAGGAGATTATCATTAATCGATAAGCTCAAATCAATGCAAGTGTTTAGGTAATCCTTATTATTCAATAACTGTATCAACCAATCGAATCGCATTGTAATGATATCAAAGATGGATGTATCATCAATTATAAAATCAGTCCTCAATTCATTCAACTTGTTGTTACAAACAATGACAATTCTTGAAATTGTTTCATGTGATATTAAAAGATTATTCATTCCAATAAAGAATGCACTTGAATCGTTTGTGTGTAAGCTAATGGCATAAAAAAATAATAACAACTGATGCATCAGCCCGTAGGATTCTATCTTACATTCTTCATAGAAGGCCTGTTGAAATACGTTAATGAATAACATATCTTTGAACTCCCAGAATAAACACGCTATCTGCCAATGATTCTCATTGAAACAAGATTGACGAAAGTAAATTCCATTTAAACATCTGTTAAAAAAATATTCATGACATATCTCTGATGAACTTGTTAAATCATATTAAATTAATATTTTACCTTTTTGATTGCAGACCAGCCTCCAGCAGCATCTTAACTATATCGTATTGTCCTTTTCTGACGGATATTTCCAGCACTCTACAAACGTTTTCACAGTAACCATGGCTGGCCAAAGTGGTATGCTTTATTTCGAGCAAGCGATTAACAAATTTCTTGTCGGGTAAAGTCACGGCTACAATGAGTTCAACCAGCTTTAGTTCATCCTTATGATATGGTTTAGCCATACAGAATTCGTCAATTTCAGGAGGGTTGAGAAGCATCATCCCACGCACTCCTGTGATTTCAGTAAGCAGTAGAGTTGCTAAATCTCGGTCGGTTGTTTTAGATGTAGCTAAATAAAACGGTGTTTCGTCGAGAATATTAGGCACTTGCAAATCCGCTCCTGCCAAAAAAATTGTGAAATTGTATTCCTCAGGTAGGTTTTATAACATTTAATCTTGCGTTTAATTTATTTCTCAAATGCCTCAGAGCATTGCTTGTATTGAGGGTCATGATCAAGAAATGATGTAGAGATTCAACATTTTATGAAATACACTTGGCACGCACAAGTAACGTAAAGAAAAAAAAATATGATTCTAGTTGAATGAATAAAAAAAAATATATAATGGTGACAGCAAAGCCTTTTTAAAATTGTACTAGAATATTTGATTTGAAGTTTATAAAAATTACCATATTTAATAAGCAGTTTGACAATTCTTTTGAACCGTTCTTCTGACCTGGGGCGTTTTTTAAACAACACATGCAACGGTGTATCCCCAAAAAAATTTTTTGCATTGACGTCTACCCTTTCCTCTAATACAGCTTTAATCTTTATCTCATCTCCCTGATGGACAGCTACATGCAGGTCAGAGTCACCCGTATCACAATTGACATTAATACGCTGCTCATGCAGTAACTTGATGATGATACATTCGCCTCCGTCCATATGATGCTGTTCCATAATCATATAGGATAGCAGAGCTTTGAACGAAAATTGTCCGTGAGAGTCTATCTGGCTTGCGTGGCTCAGTAAAAACTCAACAATCTCCTGCTGACCTGACTTACACGCTTCGAGAAAACAATCGTAGATATGGGAACTCTTTGCACTATTAAAAATAAAAATCAACCAAACAAAATTATGATGTTCAATCAATTGAATTAGGCAATGTAAAAAGTATAAAGGGAAAATGTTGAACGTCTTACCCATAAGTTAGGAGTAACTGTGCAAGATCTAATTTGGATAAAGAAATGGCTAAATGGATAGGTGTACAACCAAAACTACCAAGATTGGGATTGGCATTGTGTTCCAACAGCAGCCTTACAACCTCTGTTACAATAGATTCAGAGTTACATCTCCTGAATATTGAATACAACACAAAGAGCATTGCAGTCATGTGATGTTTATCTTGGAGATCTGGATCAGCTTTGTGTGTCAGAAGAATCTTCACTCCATCGATCTGAGGATTTTGAGCTGTTATAAATCTTACTTGGAGAAAATTTTATAAAAAAGTACATACGTGGTTTTTTTCAACAGCTAACAAAAGCGGTGACTTAAATTTAGCTCCTGGTCCTCGCATGTTAACATCTGCTCCATGATCCAGGAGCAGTTCCATTATTGTTAGTCTATCACCATCAGTTCGGACAGTATTGGTTTCATCCGCATTATCGTAAACCAGTTGCAGGGGTGTTTTGAAATCATGGCTATAACTATTTACACAAAATCGCTCCCTGGGAAATGAGATGACCATAGGATTAAAATAAGATGTGCAGAAACAGTCTATCAAAAAAAATTTTGATGTTCTCAGAAACAATAATTACTCTTGTAAAATTTGTTCAACCAGTTTAACGTTGACAGAGCGAACTGCTTCATGAATAGATTCTGCCATCTGATCTTAAATCGTTTACAACCAATAAAATTTTTCAATTTTTTGTCCGTTTGTATTTCTGTGAAAAAAAAAAAGAGCAGGTAAAAAATTAGTATTTGGTATTTACAGTAATTAGAATTTCATTTACAAATGTACGAGTGTAATGTGGAATATGTAAAGTCCATGTGTAATTAAACCCAAAGAATTATTTTCCAAATCCCGTGGTTTGTTACAAGAGGTAAGTAAATTAAGTAAATCAATGATGACATCAAATTTAGAAAGTTCTTCATAAGTACATAAGCTTGGAATATATATTATGTGAATTTTTGTAGTTCATTGTGAGACAAATCTTCGATGATCATAGTCTTTTATCATGAACACAAAAAAACCAATGCAAGAACATTCATGCAATCCTAAACATTTTTGTATTTTCAGGTTTATCTGGTCAATTAAAAGATTTAGAGGTTTGTGTAAATAAATGGGGACATTCGGGTTGCGCATGAGGTAAGTACACCAGAGATTGGCACACTGCACGTGTGATGAGAATATGAGATGTGAATATGTGATCATGAGAATATCATGATGTGATCTAGAAGTAGAAATAATTCGTTAAGATGCGGTCACACTAAAGCCATATGGTACAGGAATCCTGCAGCACCAGCAGCAGGATAGAACATAGATTGGGATATAGTCTGACAGCAGGAATAGCAGGATAAAAGTATATGTACGTTTGATATATCTGTATATATCGGTTTGGGTACCGCGTTTGGGATCCCGCAGGTATAGTCCGTAAAAGTTAATCTTTGTAAACAAAATTTTCGAAATTTGATTATTCTTCATAAATGATGTAAACTATTTCATATTGAGGTATGAGGTATTAAAAAATGGTGAAAAAACCAAAAAGTAATGCTTTAAAATCGTGTACGTTTTATTCTGGTTTTATTTCACCCATACTAATAGCATTACCTACGTTCACATTTCAAGAATATGTCAAGAATAATACTTAAGTTTTTTGGAAGATTCCTAATTAAATTGTCAAAGTGATGGTAAAAATAGTGTATTTTACAGAGACAGTCCGATAAGATCCTGTGTATAAACAACCAACTTTGCGATTTCATTTCTCATAAACTGTACCGCTAGTCTTTCTAAAATTTAAATATGTTTTAAAATATACAGAAATGTATTCAGCTCATGTACTTTTTTTTTCGAGAACTTCTTAATTCAATGCAATTTCGTAATAACACCCTTTACACGGCGGCTTATTTGATGGAACAATTCTTCTCTTTTACGCACCCATATGTGAATCTATGCATGGGACTGCAGCCGAATATAACCTCTCTCTCACTCTCTCACGGTTTCTTATGGGTTATGGGCTATATATCATGGGCTATGCTATATTCTTATTCTGCAAGGTTCTATTCCGCGCACGTATGGGACCGCCCTCTACCACCTTGGTGTGGAGGGTGTCGATCCTAACCTCAACTATAACCCAATTTACCGTGAAGTAAATTGTTCGGGAAAGTAAACCGTGATTCGAACCCGTGCCCTCACTAGAACAGTTTACCGCAACTGCCTAAGACTTGGACCTTAGCCAACCGAGCTACGACTGCTCCCTGATAGAGCGACTTTTACAAAAAGCGAGAAGTGAAAACGAAAAATATCAATAAAATTGCTAAAAATGACCTTGCAAAAAATGTAAAAAAAAATAATTAAAAATAAGTTACAATAACATGATGTCATATGGAAATTGACTCTGATATGGCACTTTACTTTCTCATAACTATAGCTTCTAAAAATCGTGATTGAAATAAAAAATATGTGCATTATAAATTTTATCTCAGAGATTATTATGAGTACGAGAAACGTATACTTTGCTAGAGAAATTCGGAAGAAAAAAATGTAAAAGAAAGAAAAGTCAGGCATCGTAACCTTAAAAATGCATGATTTTCGAAAAGTTTCTTCGACTATTCGCCTATATGTCTTCAACTACAGTTTCTAAAATTCTGCAATTGAAAAATTTAAAGTGTTTTAGTAATTAATACATTCTTTTGAGTAAAAATATAATGTTCCCCCTGTGAGCCCCCTGCATAATCCGGCACCCCCCCCCCCCCCCCACAATAAAACGAAGATGAGTTATTTTAATTGAGTACACTGTATGCATACATGTATTTTTGGAAAATAGGTTATGTATGTTAGCACTTACACATGTAGTAGCACTCAATCCCGTTTTGAAAAGAGGGGTTAAAAATTATTTGCCGGACAGTAATATATACTTACACACTGTATTCGATCTTTATATAGTAAAATATATAACACTATATATTACCCAGCCAGCCGATGATATAGACGGGGCACTTCGTTCCTGGATTATCGTCCTCGTACTCCTGGAGAAGTTTCTCCGTTTGGCACTAAATCCGAAGTGACGCCCGGAAAGTCGACTAGAACCCTCGGAAGGTTCACTCCTGAACTCCTTAGTGACGACCTAATTAGAGGACACATCAATCTCAACTGAACTGTTGCTGAAAGATCCCACCTATTTTTATAGGGCCCTGTTACCTACTGGGATCACGTGGTCATCATTCTTGAACAGGTTTTTTTTGTCCTGTAAGTTTGGTCTTGTTATTCAACAGGTATTTAACAGGTAAACTTGTTTGCTTCATCCTATTGGCTGTTACAAGTTTAATCCTGTTGTGCTTGCCTAAAACTACTTACTCCGAGAACTATTCTCGTGTTTCCAAATCGGTGACGCGGAAGCTTCAATTCACGAGCTCTTACTGCTCTCAGTGGATAAAGTGGTGGACCGCTTGCTTTCCACCTGGAAAGCTCGGGTTCGATTCCCTCCTCCGGCTACTTTTTCGCGGATATACTTTTTCGTGTGTGTGTACGTATGTATATACGTATGTGTAAATGTGTGGGAGAGTAAGCCGAGTGACTGGTGTGACTCACAGGTCAGCGAAGTGAAGTCTAACTCTGAGAAGCAGTGCTGAGCAGTCTGAGCCGTCTGAGGTAGTGAGGTGTGAGCCGTGTGAGCGGTGCGCATGTGTGTCAATCACGGCGCACAAATAGAGACATAGAGAGGTGTTGATTGATGGAAAAACATAACCTCAATTTTCAGTGTTTTGGATGTAACTGTATGAAATTGAGATGGACAAATTTTGGAAAAAACTAAAGCACGTTTAAAAAATCATGACAAGTATACAGAAATAATTATTTACGGTTGTGCACGCATAACCTCGAAATATTCAAAAATACGCAATATCTTGAACAGGATCGAAGCCAGATATAGGCAAAAAACAACAATATTTATGGATTTTCTAGAGGGTAAGAAAATATCGAGGCGGACAAATAACGAGTTTTTAGTGGACGTTACGATATAACCTCAATATTTTCCTAATTTCAGGTATATCTTGGTAAAAGAGTGGTAAATAATTTCGAAAAAATTACAGCACGTTAAGGATATGAATATGAACACCTACAAATTATTCTGAAATTATCTTAGAACAACATAACCTTTAAAAAACGTAAAAAACGCTATAATATCTCGACGGGAAAACCAAATAGACCAAAAATAACAATTTTTACAGATTCCCTTAAGGGAAATACTTGTACGTTATACAGTCACGCAATGTTTTTACGTAATTTTTACCAATAAAAATCACATATTTTCATCGCGTGACGTTTAATTGTCCGAATCTGTCACACACTCGCGTACGCAACAAAATCAATTTACAATACAAATACTTAAATGTGACATATTGGAGTTATTTGGAGTCCAATAGGTGTCCAAAGCCAATAATAAAGAAGAAGCTTCAAATATTTATATTACTTTGAAACAATATCTCTATGTTTGAAACATAATTTCTCAGTCAAAAATTTATTATAGCTATAATGACCTATAATTATAGCTATAATCACCTATAAATACAGGTGATTATAGCTATAAAAATAATTATAGCTATAAATTTTTGACTGAGTATGTATACATTATATACTAGGGGGCTCCGATGGTGATGATAATAATAAATAATCATTTTCCTTCACTAGTAAGAAAAGTGTGTACTCCAGCGGAAGGTGATTCTTTCCTGAACGTGTTGTTAAATGCTGTCAATAATGGCATGTTCCTATCATCTCTCATAACCTTTTCATGGTTGATCGTCATTGGAATCGTAATTCTTGTGGGACATAATCATCTTCCGCTGGGTGTACACTTAGTAACAGTTATTTATATCTGTCCCGATTCCAATAGCAATATGACGCTTCAGTGGGACAGATGTAACTGTTACATAGTGTACATGAACAAACAATCAATTTTCATTCTGCTCTTTTAAAGGTTGGAATTATTTCATATTAAACCGTGCTTCCTATTATGTATGTGTATACAAAGGCAGATGTCAAGAAGTGCCGTGTAGAACCCGTAGCCCCCGTAGGGGGTAGAACCATCAGGTATATAGGACGTATTGGGATTATGCCTGTACCACGTGACTTCGGTATATATATGACTAATATAGAGGAGAAATAACACAGGTCTTATGGGGGGAATCTTGTTTTTATTTTTTTTTCGTAATTAAAAAGATATTGAGCGTATAAAGGTTGTTTATTCCATGTTACTGACATTATAAGAGTTACGTTGCTATTTTTTTCCTTTGATGGAATCGTTTATTAAGGTCGAAACAGCGTTTTGAACGGATACGGAGTGCAGTTAACCCTACTTTCAACTCTTTGTTTACCTCTGAGCAACAG
>JAPYYV010009378.1:0-23504 GCA_030522625.1 Copidosoma aretas | reverse complement strand
AAAAAGAGGAAAAAAAAAAAAAAAAAAAAAAAAAAAAAAAAAAAAAAAAAAAAGCTTTATATACCACCGGAATAGCAGTAGCAGCCGACGAAAGCTCGCGGCGGCGGCGGAGGAGGAGGACGGGACAAAGAGAAAAAAGCTCGAGACGCGTATGTGTGTACAATACGCAGCCCTCGTGCGGAAGTGGCGCGCGCACCTACACCGGGGTTGAGAGCGCCCCGCTGCAGTAGCAGCAGCGATGGAGGTCATCCACCTGAAAGGTCGGGGTCGCTCAGAGCTTTCCGGCGGCGGCAGCGCATCGCCATGGCAACCCCCCTCCCATCGCGTTCCCGCAGGCCCTACCCTACCCCACACTCTCCCTCTCCGACTCGCTCGCTCGCGGGGCTCGTTTTATGCAGCAGCAGCAGTCAAGGCTAGACACCGCCACTGCCACTACCACCCGCGCCACCTTCACCCCGGGGGGGGGGGGGGGGTCGACGTGGGCGGAAAAAGCTCCGGCTCTCTCTCCCTCCGCATGCAAGCCCTTACACTACGTTGTATGTACGTATAGATGTACGCGCTGGCTGAAGCTCGGGTTTTAGTTCTGCCCCTCGGCGGAGCGAGTGAAATGGCGATTTCGGGGGCGGGAAAGAGAGAGAGAGGGATACCACTGACCGTCGGTCCGTCCGTCTGGGTACATCGATTGTCCGTAGGCGATGTAATTGGACGCGGGAGGGGGCTAATTGGCGTTATTTCTCTGATCCACGTTTGGGGTTTTTTTTTTTTTTTCACCCCGTCATTTTTCCATTGACCATAAAGTTTCATCGGGGTTGAGGGAAGCACGGACGTACGTAAAGCAATATATGAGCGATCTTCGTGAATGTATCGACTCGATCGCAGGGTCGGGGAGCGGCGCGGAGTGAACGAACTCCCGCGGCCGATGCGCGAATAAACGCGGTTACATATTCATGGCGCTTCAAGGCTCGAGTCGAGGGACGCGGCGGCGGTGCTCTCGGCACATTGTTTTATTTGCGATCGCGTTTTTTGCGAGCTCTCTCTCTCTCTCTCTCCTCCTCTTGGCGTGGTTTTTCCCGTCTATTCTTTTTATTTATTTTTTTTCTTCCGGTACTCAGCGGTCAAATTTTTCTCCGATGGAGTATCATTGCAGCGAGCGACTGTACACATGGGATTCGCGCGCCGCTCGTTCGTTCGTCAACGTCAGAGCGCTCGGTGTGTAATTTAAAAGTACGATTGTACCGATCGTGATGCACGAGCGGTGCAGATAAAAATTACCCAACTTGAAACAACACAAACAACAATAACGAGAGCTGCATACATGTATTTTATATACATACGATTCGGGCATCGGCGGTGACACCCTTGCCCGTGAGTGCGTGTGTGTGTGTGCTCTTTGCGTTTTAACGAGCCCACGGCGGCGACACGCAAAATCCGTCCGCTTCGACCCCCGGGCGGGAGGGAACGTTCCCCGCGATAAGATCGCCGAGGTCAGTGTTCGTGTGTCCGCGCGAGTTGTTGCGGCGATAATGCAGTTCGCTCTTTTTTCCTCCCTCCAGTATAATTATTCGGTCAACGCGGAATGAAGAGCGAGAGGCTTTTTCGGCTGCCGAAAAACAACGGAGCGTTATCTGGCGCGCGGCGTAATGTCGTCGCGACACGCTGACCTTGCGTGGACTGATTGTACGTTTCGCGTCGAACTGGGTCCTGGACGATTGTTTCCCGAGTTTACTAGTAGTCTTCGGGGACGCGTGGTGTTCTTCGGTTGTACAAAACCGTGGTGTCTACATATACATATGTAGGTGCGATTTTCGCGCCAAATTTATCCAAGCTGAAATCTCGAATTTCGCGCGCTCACCGCGTCGGAGAACGAGATAATGCGCTATCTTGGCTTGGCGTGTTTCTTCGGCGCCCTCCAAACGACCGTCTTCTTCGTTTTTCAATGTTATTGGGAATTATCGCCGTCATTGCCGATATAACGTACATATAATGTTAATTTAATTTTCGTGCATGTGCGTACATCGTGCGTAAGCATACGGAGGTCGTGACTTTGAAAATGTGTGGAGCTGGTTTTTTTTCAGTTGCATACATTAGATCACATAAACATATTAGCTCCTTGAGAAAAGTAACAGAGGATCGAAAGTTGATGTAATTTTTCTGCAGAAGATAGAGTATCAGGACTTTACTGTTCACGGATCGCTTCTGTTCTAACGTTTCCTGACATCTGCAACTTTAATTTATAAATAACTTCTGAACTGAAAATCCACGTATCTTTCGCATGCATGAATAAACCAAACTATATTGACGATTCCGAAGCGCCGAATCGACGCCAGTGTAGTGTTTTGACTTGCCACTTGATGAGCTCATATACCGCGGTCCAAAAAAAGCTCACAACTCGGTGATCAATTTATAGTACTGTTCAACGATGTTCAACAATCCTGCGATAGGCATCAACTGATTGCGTCTGCTCTCGACAACGCCAGCCTGCGCAGCCAGCTTGTATACTGGGTACACATAATTCGTCGTCGCCAAAAACCCCAACCAACGAAACCAGAATGAATACTAAGTAAAAAAAAATAGACAACACGAGGAAAAGCAAAAAAGAAAAAAAAAAAAAAAAAAAAAAAAAAAAAAAAAAAAAAAAAAAAAAAAAAAAAGAGCGAGACTACGACGCTTATTATCGCGCGATAAAGCAAGCCCAACGGGAGAGGCGGTGCCGAGTGGTGCCCGTAACCGCCAGCTAAGCCACGCGAGTGTGAGATAACTGAATTGCGACAGGTCATGGCCCCAGTCACGCAATTACGCTCGATCGTGCCCGCTGCGAGTGTGCATACGTGCATCGTGCTCTCCCGCCGTACAAGTCGAGCCTGCTTACGTGCCAAGACGCCGTAGTTTTTTTTTTTTTTTTTTTTTTTTTTTTTCCATCCCTTCCTGTACTCGATAAGATTTTTATCGATCGCTTTTTTTTCACCACCCCCGACCCCTGCGCTTACTCGAGAGTTGATTATGACGGACCCTTATTTTACTTGGCTCCATATCGGACTCGGTAAATCGGAGGGGTCGTTCCTTATTGCTCCTTGCCTTTCGCGCGTAATAAAAAGCAGTGATTGCACGTGACTCGTAAAATTACCCCCGGCACGTATCGTTGTTTTTCTCTCGTGTTACTTTTTGTCGGGATTGCCGTGAATTGGCGTGCTATGTGCTTGGTGCGATTATTTTCGCTGTGTTTGCCGATCGTTTGGTGGGAGTATCAATGTAATTGCTCGCCAATCTGTGTGGATTTTCGAGTGTAAATACATACACGTGATTCGAGTATCATAAAATCCACATTTTGTTCTGTATTAAATTTTTTGTATCTCGAGTACAGAGTTTTGACTCTGAAAAAACCTAGTGAAATTCGTATTATCATTCCGAAACTAACGTAAAAATTAATGTTTTCCCAACATCAGCACAAAATATGATGGACAAAGCGAGAAAAGAGTGTATCGCTCTATCTGATTCCATTTTTGTTAAAAAAATTTTCCACATCTCCGAAGGCATTGTCCAAAAGATTAAAATCTTCTCCTGAATGTAGATTTTGGAAAAACATTCGTACTTCCTTAACTTTCAAGAACTGCGCTAGATAGATACTTCTCGTGGAATCGCTTGTAAAATAAAGAAACAAAAACTACCGAAAACCATCTTATCGCTGGGACTCTCAAACGAAGTTTAATTACCATCATAACGAGGGAAAAAAGAAGAATTTGACTAATCGTCAGGTTTCGGTCTGATGAATATTTCCATTAGCCTTACTGGCAGTGAAAAAATTTCGTATCTCAATCTTTCAAACTCAACCTTGTGACATTTTTATATCACCGCCGCATCAATATCCAATCCGGAATCTCGAGATGCAAATTGAGAGAGCCAAATGTCCTTCGCCGAGTCGGATGCAGCGCACACACACACACACCACAGTAACCAGGATAGACATCCTTCGCCCCAAGGAAATTGGTCGAAGGGCTCCTCGCGCTCTCGTCTCGCCTCCTCCCCCCCGCCCCCTTCCCCGCCCTAAAACGCCAGAAGGCTAGGACCGGTTCTCGAGAATGAAGGTTACTGGTGCAACGGTTACAGACGCAAAGGTCGAGAGCCCCGCGCGAGCTGGAGATCAGGTTCACTTTCGCCCAGACGACTCCGCGCCGTCCTTTGTCCTCTCGGGTTGGTTCCAAAAAATTTATCGGTCGGTATTATACACATCTTATTGGGTTATCAAATTTAACTTTCGTACAACGAACGATCTCAAACAGAAGTAATCGTATATGTTTTCATCGGATGATTGATCCACACAAATAAAAAGCAAGCGCTTCGTTTTCAAGGAGCATTGGAAAAGTTTGGCAAAACTTGAATCTAAATTTTTTTTTTCTTCTTTCAATCGATCGCACCAAAGATGATGCGTTATCCGTCCGATTTATTCATCTCACAGAAAAAACTTGACCATTTTCCACATTACTGGACAACGCTCGTGCGCTTGATTCAAACGCGAATTCGGACGATTCAGCATACTTGCAACGAAACACTGAGATTGAATGAAAAAAATCGGTAGCTAGGTACAAAACTCGCTGGCGATGCCGACCGGTAAAACAGATCGGCCGTAGCCCAGCAGCGTACACACGCAATACACCATAAGCAGCAGTACGCTGCATAGGACGCATCGCACGCAAGTGCAACAGTTGAACGACCCCGGCACAACACAGCGGGGCAGAGACCAGCGCGGTGTAAGTACCGATCTCCCGAACCGACTCTCGCTCTCGCTTTCGAAGAATAATGCGCGGGAGTGGGGCGTGCGTGTACAGCCGTCAGGCCCAGGGACCGTACTCTCCCTCGCGCAACTCTCGCTTTCGGCCGAGTGAAAGCTCGGCCCGCCGGTCCCACTCGCGCTTTCGCGATCGGCCGCTGAACCCCCCAGGGTGGGGGTGGGGGGGGGGAGGGGCCGACCACCGGCGTTTCGGCGGCACTCTCGATTTCTGGGCCGCCGCCGGCACCGGAGCGAAACGCGGCCGCTCGCTCCGGTGAAAGTGTGCGGCCGGGTCGCGGCGGCGTTAACCGGGTCGCGGCACGCTTACCCACTATCGCGGCGGCCCGCTTTCGAGGCAGCACACGCCCGTTGCCGGGACTGGCGCGCGACCCGAGCCCCACCGTGCGACGCGCGGGTCTGATGGATGTACGGGCAGCCTCGACCGGGTCACGGGCCCGCGGATTTCTCTCGGCGGCCCTCGCTGGGTAGGGGTGTGTATTGGAGTGGGTTGGTGTCGGGCTCGGGCGAAAGTTGGATCCGTCGGCGGTGGGGGCCTGTGCTTTGCTTAGGGAGAGAGAGCGACGTGCACGCCACATGTGTATCTACGTCCTTGGTTCTCCCGTTGGGCCCGCAAAGGTATACATCTTGGAACACGTTAGCTCGTTCTCTACGTGGTGGCGCTGCTGGTGTGTCGCTGCGAAAAGTTCTGATTATTTTTATTATTCCACCAACTGTTGGAATATTCTTGGTCGACAGCTTGAGAATCGGTAATATTTGGTATTGACGAAATAAAAAAAAACAACCTTTTCTAGTTCCGGCTTCAAAAATTATTAGCTTGCTGTACCCTATTGAAGTCACCACTGTTGGCATCAATGAGCTCGATCACAACTCTACTTATTGCTTCTCAAACCAGCTGGAGTTTCGAACCCAACATAATAAGTTTGGTGAAGGACCCGGGAATTCAATCACGGAACCCATTACTTTACAACTGATCCACACCAGACGACAAAATTTCTAATCTTCTTCAACCCTATTGACCAAACCAAGCAAGTATACTGCGATGGAATAAAATCATACTGATTGCATTGGAGTGTGAATCAGTACTGCTCATTAAACTAGTAAATAGCCCTCCGCCAGCCAAAACCCAAAAAACCCGCGGCAAAGGAAAATTTCTCTCTCGATCCATGTATACCCCCTCCACCCGCCACATCTGCACTTCACCGTGTGAGATGAAAGTGCAGCGCTCTTTATATACCTGCGCGCGCGCGAATAGTAGTTTCGCTTTCCTACGTTAGCCTGCATGACTGCAGAAACACAAGAATCCAAAGCGACTCTCACGCGAGACGCGTGCGCTCGAGTTTTCGCGACGACGACGATTTCTCCCCGCCGAAACTCTCGCTCTCCATTATACCAAACTCGCCGGATCGGACCGGCTCGTTTCTCTCTCCCGTATGTCTAACGTATAGATCGGCGTACTCGTTCGATCCACCTGCACCTGTGTATTATACCTGTAGGTGCAACGATGAAAGTTTCTCCGCACGGTGCATTGAACTAGTTCGCGTTTCCAGCTTTTCTCGCTCTCCGGCTGGCTGGCTTGCTTTTTCCCGTCGGATTCTCATTGCCGAGGATGAAAGTGAGAAAAGAGATAACGCCGGCCCCTCGATCCGTATCGCGCCTTCTTTTTTCCATCCCTCCCAACGACACACTGCACTCTCGCCGCGTCTCGGGAGTACTTTGCTCCTTTTTCCACAATTTAATTTTCCACGTACGATCTTACCGATTTTACCGCTATTATGTGTAGAAAACGAAGGAGAAAGTCCGCGAGCGGGGATTATACGGGAGCTGCGGGGCGTTTTATTGCTTCAATTAAGCGTGTATTTTTGCGACTCGCGCCCGCGCGTAATGCAACAGCAGTGAAAGTACATTTCTCGAGAGTACGATCCCACGTGGATAGGTAAATCATCGGTCCAGAGCCGCGACCGGCGAGCTAATAGCCGGACAAATCGAAAAGGAACAAAAATTGAAAAGCACGCTATTGAATCTATATTATACAGGCGGCCCGATCATCAATCACCCCGAGCGCACGGCGCGCGCCAGAGTCCGTCGCCCGGGAGCGGATGATGTGTTTTTCGAACGACAGCTCTGACTCGGCACCGACGGGACCGTCAAAACAGACCTGCCGAGGAGTCCGAACGGTAGCTAATCGCTCCCTCGGGAGGGGGCGAATCGCCGGGCGAAAAAAAAAAGGCACACGCCGCTCGTCCGAAAAAAAATCGCTCTTTGGGCGGGCGGGACGAAAATTGGGTGAAAAACGAAAGGAGAACGAGTAGCTTTGAGAGGGAATCTTCTCTCGCTTCGTGCCTCGGGGTTTGATACGTTGGGTATAAATATACCTGTATATATTTAGGCCCTCGCCGGCCACACGCTCGCAACCGTGTTCAAAAATATAAAGTTACTTGTGCGCGAGGAGCACGCGGTGAAAGTAAAACGTGCCTCTCCATATAATACACAACATGTATAATGCATACATGTATGTGTATATAGGAGAGCCGAAATTTTCGAGGCGAGACCTTCAACTCGGCCGTCGAACCGCAGCGTCGCCTCTTTCTTTACCCCGGCCCTGTCCTCGAGCGCGCGGCCATCATCAGCGCCGGCCCCCGCCCCCCCCCCTCCCCGCGCCCGCCCCCTGGCTTATAATCCCGGGGACGCGTGGGTTGTTTTTTTTTTTTTTTTTTTTTTTGCTGTATGGGTGCCTATACTGCATGTATACTTACCAATTGGGGTTAGTTGTGCAGTGAGAAACTCGATCGGTCGATTCGGCGGGCCAGACGGTTTCTTACGTAAATGAAAATAGTGTCGTGTAGTGCCGTGCGTGAGCGTACAAGTATGAGAGAGTAAACGAGCTCTGTCGGAAGATTGATCGATGGCTCGCGTTTCCGGGACCTCGGGGACTTTTGGCTTCTGCCTATTGTGTGTCGTCGGTTTATTTTCGTGCAGCGATGCGTAATGTATAGGCGTCGGATCATGAGGGTATAATGGGCTATTACTTTTAGTGGATTTTTGTGTACACATTGTACAATGCTCTAAAGTATAGGGAAAGAAAAAAAAAACAAAAAAAAACATGTTTTTTCAATTTAATCCGTAATGTTGCGCACAGTCAAGAGGTTGTAGGAACATTGAGCGGGTCATTCGTTTGAATGGAAATTTGTGTCTTCAAGCCGCATCGTATAAACTGGTTTACGGGATTAATAAAAACCACTGACAGTGAGATAAGTTTCCCAGTCGGCGACGAAAAATGATGAAAATACCATTCGAGTTTTTTTTTTTTTTTTTTTTTTTTTAGACCAAGGTCACTTGACTTATTTTCGCGACATACTATTTTATGATTTTATATTTTCTACTTCCTGAACTTATCATTCAGGTCGTCTTCGTCTAATTTAATGACAACCCGTAAAAGATCACGAAAAACAGGAAATCTGTTGATTGTTCTGATATTTATATGTATAGCAAATTATAAAATAACGGAATATGAAGGCATTGTTATTATGTGAGCTATTATTTTATTACATTACATACGTATACATTATTAAAAACTACTCTATTTTAGTTTCAATTGTATGATAAGTCTACTCACCAATAGTAATCTTCTTATTTCTTACTCTATTATTGATCGCTTACTGCTCAGTATAATACGTGTTCACTCGATGAATGACTAGATCACACTGTGAATGAATCATCAGTGAACTTAGTCAGCCGACTGTGTCAGCTGTGTCAGTGATTTAGCTGATCTGCGCACTCAAAATTGCGCAATGAGCTGCGCAGCTCACCTGATGATTAAACAACAGTGTGATCTAGTCATTCGTCGAGTGAACACGTATTATACTGAGCAGTGAGCGATCAACAGTATAGCAAGGAATAAGGAAATTATGATTCGTAAGTAGACTTGTCTTACACTTTGAACTAAAATAGAGTAGTTTTTAATAAAGTATACGTATATAATGTAATAAAATAATGAGTTATATAATCATAATGTCTTCATACTTAGTTATTTTATAATATAATGTGCACATAAATGAATTGATAAACATTGAAGATTAATTGACAACAAATTGAACATCATTGCCAACACTTGGAACTTCAATATTTTAGTTTTTAATAACGTATACGTATATAATGTAATAATATAATAAAATGAGTAATACAAGTAATACAATAATAATGTATACATAGTAAATTCAATAAATTGACTACATAATACATGCATGAGTCAATAACGGGATATTTTGGTGTGTGGTATAGGATTTTCAAAATTAAGTGTTTGTTATATGTTTTTTTCGTTTTTTTCTAACTTTAGTAAAAATGAATATTCTAAATGCTTTGTGTTACGGCAATGACATGTTGGCCTGTTTTTTCTATCCTACGTCCACGGACAACATTTTTTAGACTAGATTTCAAAAGGGCTATCTAGAGAAAATTAGTGTATACTATTTAAAAAATGTTTTGGCTCAAAATAATAAAGTGCATTGTTCATAAACATAGGCTTCATGTAATATCGCAGTTTTGGTAAAATGACCCACGTACGTTATTAGAAAATACGCTGTTGAAGTTTCGAGTGTTGGCAATGATATTTCAATGGTTATCAATTATTAGTTAATGTTTATTTATTTATATCAAAATCTGTTTAATTATGAACAGAGAAATTCTGTTTTAAATTGATCAGACTACACACGTTTTGTGTAAATTATAATTTACTCTAATTTCGTGTTAAGAATACATACATCTTGTTTTATTTAGCCGTTGTACTGATATCTTATACACAAACTTTGTGTACGAAGTACAACTGTATCGTGTACAAATAGACACAAATTTTGTGTAATTTTTACGAATGATAAGTGTAAAATAGCAAACTGCTTCAAATTATTAACTGTGTGCCGTTGGAATAAATGAATCATTGTTCAACAAACGACTCACCTCAGACTGCAACTCCAAAAATCAATTTTTTTCATCAATATCAGCCTTTCGCTTCCTTATTATTATTAAATCTCCCACCGATATCCTATTGATCCCCCAACAACAACGACAATAGCACCGCAAATCACCTGTAGAGACCTTCATATAAGTATATGTATGTATAAAATAAGCAAACGAAAGAGACGGTGCCCGTGAAACGAGCCAAGGAAGGAAAGAAGGCTACCCGAGTCGAGCGTCCTTGGGCCTCGAGCTACTGGCCCTGGAGCGCAGGTGAACTTGAACCGCTCGACTCTTTTCCTATCTCTCTCTTTCTTTCTCTGTGTTTGCTCGATGCTTGCTTTCCGGCTTTCAATTACGTGCTTTCCTTTATATTACGAAAAATAAGAGGAAAGTAAGTGTATAGGAGCTTTTGACTTTTCTCTGATTGAAGGTGCAATGGGATACGAGGACAGAGTATACAGGTGGGCTTTCGAAAACATTCGTATGCTTAGGTTCATCGGTTGAACGAGATCAGAATAATGAAACTGCTGCCAATGTGTTAGCATAAGCTCCCTGGCAGTGTGAATGACAGTAGTAAATTTCGAACACAAAAATTTACTTAGCTCATGACATTGTTTTAAATTTAGGTTTGAGCTCCTGAATCAATTACGGTTTTTTTCTACACTCAGTTTACTCACATCAATATAGAGATTTTCATGCATTCACGCTTTTTCAAGGCTACACTGACGCGACAGGAAAATTCTTCTTTCACGTCAGTATAAAAAGGTTTTTCTCTTTCTCTAACCTCTGCCTGCATTTTTTCCTCTGTCTCATACGACTACGCTTGCATGCATTAATGCTAGAAGTGCTGCGCGGGCACGTATTTGTATTTTTGTACGAATGGGAATTGTGGAAGATGGCGGACGTAGTTTGGGATGATAAAGCAAATACAATAGTTTTACAGAAGAGATTACTAGAAAATGATGGAAAGTCTGGTTTTCTCTCTCTCTCTTTTTTGTCTCCTTCTTCTAGGCTTTTCAAGTGGAATTTCGAAGTGGTCGGGTTTTTTAACACAAAAGAGATATAAGACAGTTTATTGCCACCAAAGTTATATTCAGGCGTCTAACTCTTTAGACTATATTCGTTTACATTACAAGTGGATGTTTATACTTGAGCAATTGAAAAAATTAGTGTTATTCGGATAGACTATACAATTATAATATTAAACGCATGCACATTCGTTACGTTCTTTCTTATGCGCTCCCTTTAACAAGATCAAGCTTTAATGCGACGTTTTCCATTATTAATATTCTTTACACATGTGCAATATGTGCATCCGTACGATCCGCGCATGCTGTAAGCAGTATTCGTGGCAGTTCATTTACACGCTCCCTCCCTTTTATCCCCAACCAACCCTAACCTCATACAACATACGCATACTATAATATGTATAATGTACAAGATAAATGATCCGAGTTATATATGATAATGGTTATAAAAAAGATGGAAAGAAAGCACACATACGAAGGGGTTGGGGGAATCGGTCACCGTTTATCCGGCGGACCGGTTTTCTTTCGATTGCGAGACTCTGGAGCTGTAGCAGCCATACTGTTCTAATATAAATCCCCCGTTCGGCGCACGCTTTCTCTACATATGTTTGATGTATCATCTCTGTGGCGGCGTTATGGCGTTTTTGCATTCTAACGTCGATTTTCTTGTACACAGCGTGTCAATCGTTGTGCTGCCTTTTTTCCTCTTCAGCGACCACTTGAACGAGTTGCATTAAATATATTTTCACCAGAGTAAAAAATATTTTAAGAATAACTCGAATCAAGTAACTTTTGTCATATTAAGCTCAAATTTTACGGATTACTTTATCTTTATGCTGAAATATTTATGTTTTTAATGCTTTAACGATGTATTTCATACAAAAGTTGTTAATGTTAAAAAAATACAACTCATTCCTATAAAAATGAAAATTATTTTAGATTATTCAAAAATTATTTTTCAGCATTTAAGACTAAGTTTCAAATATAAAGCTTATAGAGAAATTATAAAATCACAATTTTTTCGTACAGAACTGGCGATACTTCTTGCTTTGCTGATAAACATGTCAGTCTTTCCCGAGCCACTTTATCTTTTTTCCGCTAACTATAGTATTACGTTGATACATAGAAATCTCGATTGCTCTAAAAGTTTCGGAGCTGTATACTCGTGGGAAACTAATCCAACAAGACCTTCTATACAGTAATACAATGAACAAACGAGCCAGACTCGCCCTCATTAGCAAAATAAGGGGGAATTTCAAGAAAAAAATAGATACGCTATACCAGGAATTTTCCAAGCCGATGAGTACATTACGCCCACGCTTGAAGAGGTCAAAAGTCAGCCAGAATTATACCGAAAGGGTGATTTACCCTCCCTTTCTCGTTTCTTGTCGATGACTCGGCCTACATATACATATATATCGATTCTGTCCAGCCCGTCCCTCCCCTATGAAACTATATCCTTCGATATATATATATATATCCGATGAATAGTCTCACCGGCTTCCTCTAGTTTTTCTTTCTCTCGACGCATGTATACGTATAGATGTATACACTCGATCGCAGCCAGATTAGGGTGAGGACAGACAGACAGACTAAAAGGGCCTGCGTTTTGTTCCCTTCCCCCTCTCCCCCCTGTATACAATATTACACAGACGCACCAAAATTGTACTAAAATGCAGGAGTGTGTGCGCGCTTGCTCCTGTCTGTGAGAGAGGCCTTGACCTCGAGTTCTATGCTCGACCTAGAACACACAGACACACACGTCTAAGGCCAGCCGGTTTAAATCTAATACTTCTTCTATGGGGGGAGACCTTCTCTACTGCGCCTATATATTCGGGGGAGACGGGCGTCGAAAAAGAGTAGGCCTTGTGTTGGGTGTGTTTATATACATATGTCTGCCCAAGCATGGGAGAACAAGCGTCTCCTATATTTATGCTCTCTATTGCGTGCCATTACAACTATAGCTGGTTCTTTCTTTCTCTCTCTCTTATCTATAGATAGGTACAGCGGTGTACGGGTTTTTTTGTTCGGTTTGTGTATTATTTTTGTTACGCTCGGGTGCCTGAGAGGTCGAAGGTGTACGGACTGTAGGGAGGGGGAGTAAGGTAGGCAGGAAATGTGGGTGGTATGTGTAAGTATATTTTTAACTTGTAGTTCTTTTGATATTTTTGTCGCGAGGCATTCCGTGCGTAGCTGGGCTCTTTCTGAAAGCCTGGTGTTTTTCCGATATTCGAACACCGAGAGGGAGGGGACTTCCTCCTCTCGCTCACCGAGATAATTTTAGTTCGACTCACAACTGTGTACTCATCAAAAATATATAGTCAGCCTCGGAAGCTTTATTCTTCTTCTCGAATAGGGGGCCCGAAATCATTGAAAAAGACCTTCGAGTAGATTCAATGAAACTTGGGGTTCGGGAAAAAATATTATCTATGACGATTATTGAAAATTCAAGAGCTATGTCACGCGACCCGTATAGTAATAAGCATACAGTACTATAATTCATCAATTTTATGAAATTTGACAACGAGTATGACATAGGTCCTCACAAAAGCATTGCTAATTTTGCCTCGAGATCGACTAAACTAGATACTCCCAATTCAAATGATGAGTGTATTGAGGTGAATTTTGATGATCTCTATCAAGATGAAGGATCAAGAGTTAGCCGTTGAACAAATGATTATCATATAGATGGAATACATTTCTGATACTTGATCATCATAGTATTATTTCCAAAAATATCAGTATTTCAAAGAACTATTAACATACCCGACAATCGACGAACGATCTTCAAAAACGTAAGAAAGAAGAGATGATAAAAAAAAGGCCACCTACAGCGACGAAAAAAAGCTCTTGAGAGTGAACTACTATAGCTAGAAGAGAGTCCACGAAACAACAGTACTGCATATACTGCACCATACTCTACCGATCTGCTCGAAGTCGCGCATATTTATCATCGATAGATCGGCTTCGGGTCAGACGACAGGGATGGGCTGCATCAGCAACGTAACTAAACTATTATGATTGTCCGTGCGAGTGTTATGCGTTTTCGCACACTCGTGTGCACAGTTACAAATCCACACTTGCGCGGAGTATACGTGTCACTGCGGGGGGAGGCGAGACGACGCGCGGGGCGTCGCGGGGGCTGATCGATAAAAGGCAGCGGCTCGTCCGGCGCTGCTGCAGCGAATATAGAAGCAGCGCGCGCCGGGTTCACGGGCCGCATTCAAGGACAAGGCCACGTGACGCGCGACCGCGACTGCGCACAGCCCTGCACGCGGTAGGCTTAGCCGTGGCTGGCTTGATTCCTGGATTCAGGTATAGCCCTGTGATGCTTTTGATTTGTCGATCATTTGAGAGGGGGGGGGGGTTGAGATCGCGCTCACCTACTTAGCGGCATCGATTTTTTTTTGTTTTTTTTTCGTGATTATTTTTGTCGACCGCTGATTCCTGATGGGGACTATGGTAAACGAGATCCGATCGGATAACCTCTCGATCGCGTGGGTGTGCGTGTGATATCGAGGTTTTTTTTTATCGTTCGTACCTATATGTTGCGTTGAAATGATCAAGTGGCTCGACTCAATGAAATAATTAGCGAACGATTAATTAATGGATATTTATCTCGTTCGTCGCTCGAAATCGCAGATAGATTGATGAACGTACGCGTTGTCTGTGATCAGTGTGTATACAACATGAGACTTGACAATAACGCAAGATTTAGAAGCGAGCAGCAATATGAAATACGTGTGTATGCACTGCAGGTGAAAAATAAAACAAAATAAAACATTGAAAAAACAAAACATAAAAATTCCTGGCATAAACCCCTGATTCAAAGGAATATAACAGCGAATATTAGTGCGGCGTTCTCTATCGAAAAATGCAAGTGGTGAACGGAAAGTTCGTTGCTCCTTTTATTTCGCATGCACATGTCGCTTCGAGCGACCGTTGCATTGCACATGCCGTGTGTAACGTAATTAGAGAGGGTCGAGTTGTGTACTTACACTCTTAATGTAGTACAATATTATCGCGTAGGTATACTGAAGGTAATATGTAGGTAAGTTTGGAGATCGATTGAGGCAGATTTTTGTTATTATGCTATTATCAGTGAATATGTTATAGGTATACATCGTATGATACTCATATATTTGAAAATAAGATTTGTTTTCTTTCGTACACATGACCCAATAGTTTGGTTGGTGTACATACAGAGTAGAGGGCTCAATAAAATGAGCCTAACATTTAAGACCTTACCTTGATCCAACAGCAAAAATAATACACTTATAGAGTTTGAGTAACCGCACGTTAAAAATATTTTTAGCATTTTATAAAAAAATATTTTATCGATGGAAAAAAAAACAAAAAATACAATGAAACAAAATAAGGTCATCCAGCCGATAACGTTCGACACGCGAGCTTCGATAAGTTCGTCAAGCCGAGATAACAACAATAAACTTTCGTTGCTCCGTAAAATGCTTCTCGCGCTGATGTTTCCACGGCTATGGTATTGTGCAGAGCGTCAGGAGCTTTCTCCGTAATACCCTCGCCATATTACCGTCACGCATGAGCGCATCGGACGTCTCTACCCGTACACATCAGACCGACCTACTCGTATTGACTCTCATGCACGTATACGCGCGAGAGAGAAAAAAAAGGGTGATACCATGTACGAGCGACTGTATATAGTTGCATAGTGTATACTCTACTGCACTGTGTCAAAATATACCACCTATATTTAAACGGAAAGGAGTGTCACGCTCGCCCGTCCAACTTGTGTGCCCATTGGGGCGGACGGGACGTGCATGTGCTCTCTATTTCAGTATCGTTGTTTTATCTTGTGTACAGTGCCTATATAGGAAAGGGGCAGGACTGGCGGACGCAGCCGTGAACTTGGGTCGTATGTTTTATTTAGTTTTTTTTCACGGTCCCCTATTGACGAACAGTGTACGATTATACTGCTATATCACCAGCATACGTAATCCGTAAAATATACATAATACATATAAACACACAGCTGACGACGATTAATCGACGGGTGCACGATTCCGTCTTTCGTCGGCGTGGACGAAGATGATCCTTAACCAAATTTAATACTTAACTCTCAGAGAGATTGGAAGCCTAGAAAAGTACTGTCAAGAAACACGAATTTCCAAAGTGACATGATAAATTGAAAAAAACGATTTGGATTAGAGAGAATTGAAAAATGGAACTTCTTTTTATCTACAGTTCTTTTGTTTCACGAATGGTTTTTGAGATAAAAGTCAAGAGGTCAGAAATGTTATATATTCCTAATGAATGATTTTCCAAACTGAATTCAAAGTATCGCGTGAAGATAGCACAAAACAGTTTTGAATTAATAACTTATCGAGTGTATTTTTTTGGATAGAGCTTGGGATAGAGATCAAAACGAGAGCATCAAATATTAAATAATTTGTATTACGGCCTTTAGGTGCGCGGAGAAGCTATAGATGCACATGTATATTTTATTACAATAACACAATTTCAGTTCCTTTGTTATTGAAGCGTAAAGAATGTTAAAATATGATAGCATTCTTCCGTGAATGAGTAACTAATATGTATAACTTTTCTTTCTATTACCTTATAAATTTTTAATAAAAATGTATAGACCAACAAAGAAACCTTAAATAGAATCGGAAACTGATATTGATTAGACCAGAATCTTTATTCTATGAATAAATATTTTCATCAGCTATAATGGCTTTTTACGTATTATTATTGTTCTCTTATTTCGTTAATATGTTGTTATTTCGTGAAGACGCTAACCAAAAAAGACTCGATATCCTTTATATTAATACAAGATTGTGCTTGAATCACAACTTTAGCATTATTTTGTTTTACCCTACACTTTTGGATTTTCCAATTACCCCACGCATTTTTCATACCTCGAAACATACAACGATTATAAGTTCGGAAGTAACTTGAAAATTCAGGATTACCGTGAATTTCGCGACGATTTCAATGAAAACATCGAGTCCCGATGCAACGTGCAAACTCAGCCCGAAATCTCGTGCAGCCAAATTCCGAGAATCACGTCCAAAAGACGAGAGTCCGTAATGAGCCGCGATGAAATAGCCTGCAGAGGAGACGAAACATCGAAAAAACCGCACGGGTGAGCGGACGGTTCGAGGCTCCCTCGTTATCCGAGAGCCGCGGCTAATTCGACGCTTCACTGCTGAAACGACGAGCAGGGAGGCGAAGTTGGTGGACACCTATACGTATATCGCAAGAAGTTCGAAAGGAGAAGGTGAAGAAAGAGGACAGAGCTTGTCCAGGGAGGTTGTACAAGGAAGGAGAAGACGGGGAAAGAGGTCGAGGGACGGGGAGTAAAGTTTAGAAGGTGATGTGCATACGTATACCTGCATGTATTAAACTTCTTTAACGCATCTCTGCGCCGGACGCGGTGAAACGGCTCGTTGTAGGGTGAAGCCGAAATTGGGAAGAGACAATGTTGCAATCATGCACACGTGAGCTGACGGCTGCAAGGTGGTGACATTACTGTTGAGGGATAATTTAATATAGGAGAGCTGCTTGCAATACCGAACCAAATGAAATTCTTTCGTCTTGTTTGTTCAATGCATCCACCTGAATTGCCCTCTGTCTTTTGCATCTTTCACTTTCAGTGACACATCACTTTCTCAATGGACGATGCATTTTTTTCATTCCATTATTTACTTCATTGTACTCGGCGATCTCTTGGGAAATATAGGAAAAGAGAGAGAGAGAGAGAGGGAGAAAGAGTTTCGTAAGTGCATCCAGTAGCCTTGCCACTGGATGAAGTTGCGAGCGCGTACCGCTTTATTGTTTTTCCTTTTCCTCGTGCGCGTGCGAATTACGTAAGGGGTTCAGTGCCAAGGCTAATGCACACTGCTGTAGACTACTGGTATACGCTACTGCTACGTGTTGTATTCCTGCACCACTGCTGCCGCTCGTTACACGCGGATTGCTATTTATGCAAACTATTATGTTTAATTGCGCTGCATGCATGCCGTGCAATGGCAAATTTTTAATAATCTTTACTCTCACGAGAATTGGTTGAGTAACTGCGATTGAAAGTGACGCGCGCGCTGGCGCAAATGAGTGGCCGCGTGAGTTTTCTGTATACCAATATTTAAAAAATTAGATGGCAATACATAATCTATATAGTAGTAAATTTTTTATACGATACAAAATTACCATTTTTGAGTTTTCTCATTCAGTTTTAAGAAAATGACAAATGGCAACATTTTTTGTCAATAATGTCTACAAAATGACGATAAACCTAAGAAAAACTTATCACAAGTTCAGCAGTCTGAAGTTTCGAGAACCGCATCCCTCATGCTCATCAACCCTCAACCACCCCTTAAAACTGTCATCATTGGAAAAAAGCTCTTTGGGCATAACGCGCTAACTTAAACCGACGATTGCGGGCTAGTAAGTATAATTGATTTTTGTTGAAAAGGGTTTCAGTTTAAATTTTCCTTTTCAAATGTCCCAACTCGGTCTCCGAGCGAGAAAGTTCTAACATTAAATATTTTTTTTTATTTAATTGTAAAACAAGCGTTTAGGATGATTAAGTTAATGACTTTTTGAATTATGAAATCAACAGCAAATACTTTATTCAATGTATAACCTTGACTATGTCAGTTTCTAATGCTACATACTTAAGTGTCAGATCATGATCACCTGACAATTCGGTATATGATTTTCACCCGACGCTTCTCGAGCGTATGCGTATTAAAAATGCCCTCGGATTTAGAACTGCTCACCCAGATACCTTTTTCATAAAAAAATCATTCGCATTCACAATGGTCGATGTTATCATTTAAAAATCAAACCTCGACAAGTGAGTACAGCAGTGCAAATCCGTTCCTTTAATTAGTTGACATGAATAAACCAAGAGACCAAAAATCGATTACCGTCTGGTAAACTTACTTGTGTAAGAGCGATACAGATACTTACCCATTGCGTACCTGTAGTACTTACCATCACGCAACATCAGGACTGGCTATCAGAGAGCTTGACGTGCTCGCTGCACGTATACACCTATTATACACGAAAGATGCATCCAAATCGGTGTACCATAGCACGCACGTTGCAGCGAACAGGGGGAGGAAAAGAAAGAAAAAAATAAAACAAAAAAAAAAACGAAGAGCTGCGGCCGACAGCTATATAGGGAAGAGGAGGGCATGTGCAGGGGAAGCAGGCTGCAGAGTGTGTGTATCAAATATACACGTACAAATGTTGTAGCCGGTCGGCGTTGCCATCAGCATCATCGGCGACTGCGCGAGCGGCGGCTGCTCTCAGTGCGCGCGCAAACACTCCAGCTACTATATGCACATATACTATACTACGACCGCGTGGTGGGCCGGGTAAAGTTGTGTGCTGGTGTTCCGTGCGGGTATATACGTATCGCGATCGGCCTTGTGTACGTGTTGCCGTTGCCGCTGCCTCTGCTGCTCTAGAGAGAGTATCGTCGGCAAAGAGCGCTCGACCGCGCGACGATCGGGACGATTCGCGCCGCTCTCTCGCCTATATATACTCCGTGTCTCTGCAGCGCGTCTTCGTCCCACCCACCTACCCCTTCTGTGTTTGGCGCACACTGTGGTTGTTCTTGTGCATTGTTTCGTCGGTGCGTTTATTTTGATGCACAATATACGTTTGTATGTCGATGCAAATAATACTTTTGTGGGGTGTTTGTGTTCGATTGGATTCGCAAGTGCAGGTACAGCGCGACCGGTTTTCGGTTTTTCCGCGCACGTTCGAAGAGTTCTGTGGACCGGTGGTGAGAGAGGAGGATACACCCATGTGCAGTGTTTCGCACATAAGACCATCACTCGCTGTGCGCGCCAGTTGTTTCATTGTTTTTTATTCCTACTCGTTCTGCTCAAGAGCGAAAGTGTGACGGCCGCGACCTTAAACTTAGCGCGCGCCGGCTTACTGGTCTGCCGACGCTGCTGCTGCTTCTACACTATACTGCAGTATACGAACCACTGGTGTTTTTGGATCGAGCAAAAATTTTAGTTGCACTTGTTTTTGAAGATCAGCGAGCTGTGGAAGACAAACTTAATAAGTACAGTAGGCCCACTGCAAGTGTCTTGTAATCGTCGTCGATTTTAGAATCTAATATAAAATACGTATATGCCTGCATACTCAATAAAATATACATACATAATATATTTTACGTATTAAAGGATTTTGAGATATTCTTATACAGAACATACGTACAACATTCATATATATATTTACATATATATATATATATATTTTAAAGAAGCATATTAATCTTGGCAGCGAGGAAGCAACGGAAACAGCACCATCGACGTAAATATTTATGCCTACTTAAAATTATTTAAACGCCACGTAATCACATATTATATATTGTATACATTCATTCGAATGCAATTATTTTTATGTATCCATATACAATCGGCGTAAAAATCAATATATATATATATTTGTCTACTCGTGTATACACCTGAGAAAGGGGAAAGAAGTTTGAGTGATTGTCTGCAGCAGAAGAATATGAGAGTCTAAACGAACGTGACACTCGAGCGATGCATAATGAGTGACAGTTCGATAAGTGCTATCAACTCCAAGGATTGTGTGCGATGATTTTGTATTTGTTTGGGCTGAAGAAAATGCATTGATAAGCCCGACAACCACGTGCTCGCGGCACCTTCCGAAACGAAGCTATCGAACACGCGCGAATACAGTGCGTCGATAAGTGCTCGGATAGAGCCAGCCATTCGATTTCAGTGGGCTCCTTTCCGAAAATATACCAACGCAACGACGCGCGGTGCAGAACACAGGCCGTTCCAGAGCGAGTGACGGGCCGCTTTCCGCGCCATGGAGATCGGCGCTCTCTGTGGGAAAAATCGGCTGACCAAAGATCGTCCGCTCGACAGGACAGTGCTAAAGTGACAGTAAGAGATTCCGGAGTGAGTATTACACCATATAATAGAGCCAAAAGTGTGTGTTTACCGGCGATAGTGCGCGAATGAGTATTACGGTGCGTTCGTAAAAGTGTGGAACCACGAAACCGATCGGGCTGTAAACAAATCGCGTTGACGTAACAGCTCTCTCGCTCACTCTCCCCCCCTCCTCCCCCCCCCGTGTGTTGCGCGCGCGAGTGACGGTATAGTAGGTACTTAGGCAGTGTCAGTGAAACGATAAAAACCTCCGAGGCGCACCGAACCGCCGCGGCCCCCCTTGACCCCCGCGGTTGGCTGGAACCGGCCCAAATTTTGGAGCACGAGCGCAGTGCCCGCTTGGAAGAGCGGGCCCGTCCCCCCAAACCGTCCAAGGTGGCTCACGCGGTGCGCGACAGGGCGGCCGAGCTGCAGGCGGAGGCGGTGCGCAGCGCCGCCATCCGCGTCCTGCAGAACTGGTGTCCTCGGCCGCCCCCTCCGCCCCCGCAGGCCGCCCCGGCCGCAGCGCCCCTACGGGGGCCCTCCCCGGTCCCCACGGCCGGGCCGAGCGGGGCCGCCACGAGGGGCGAGACGGTCCTGATGTCACCGTCACCGCAGATGCGCGCCGGTAGGGCGCCGAACCCTGCCACGGCCGGGCCCACAGCTGGGGGTAGCAACGGCGCCAGCAGCAGCAGCAGCAACGGGCCGCCCTCGGTCGTGGTGAGCTCGACCTCGAGTAGCATGAGGCCGCCGCCGCCGCCGCCACCGCCCAGGGCCAGGAACTCGGGCGAGGGCAAGGGACACCACGAGGAGCCGACCAGCTCCATTCCGGATTTAGGTGAGTTGATGCGTGTGCGCGTGTAACGGGGTCCTTCCGATCGATCGAGCTCGGGCTGTTCCCGATCGGAAATCGTACCTCTGTCGCAACGGGGGGGGCCTAGCTAGGCTGCCATTGTGCTTGTCTGTGTTGGGCCCCCCGATACAACCAGGGTGCGATTTCCGATCGAGTTATTCCCGGAGGAAAAGCATTACGTTTCGATTGTGGATTTTCGTCGCACGGTGCTCTGCCACATTCGACGCTTGCGTGAGGCGTTAAAAATATCTCTGATGACGATTAATTACGCCTTACACTCTTGTCTCGACTCTTGTAGAAAGCGGCGAACGTAATTTATTCGAAATAAATGTTCGTCATTGGTTTTTGAAATCAGTGAAGGGGATGCTTGGGAATCTTTTTCTTTATATATATATATATAGCCCCACTTTGGAGGGGTTATTTCGGTTTCATTTTTGTTCCTTTCTGTAATATTAAAGCGAATTGTGCTTGGAGTAAATTGTTCAAGATTTTTTTGGATCAAACCATCTGTGGTGAGATTATTTATACTTTTACAATGAGACTTTGGTATGGTTTGTGGAGGTATAGTTGCATCGTATAGCTTTGCAACCCCTGACCTCTAGACCAATGAATCCTAACTTTGAATCAATGTTACTACGCTTCTATTCGTAAGCTTTATTGGAGATTACCTAACAGATGCGAATTACGTGTTCAATTTTATTATAGCAGTAGAATCTTCATAAAACTAGGTTTTCGTTTTGGTTGGGTTTATAATTGGCAATCTGAGCTTTCGACTATTGTACCTCCTCAAGAAACAATTACTCGCTTGATTTTTTTTTGAACGTTTCTCTTGTTGAGCCCAATTAATTTTCAAACTATTATCGTGTCAATGTGTCAGTATGTGACTTTAACGCGACATTTGTTCATATCTAATCTAACTAATATGGATCATATGTAAACGGGCTGCTATAGCCTGTGAATCTTCTAAACAAAACAAAGCCGTCTCTAAGAGGCTCTTATGATCATCACTTATCCAACTAAATAATTAATTTACCAGATTCTGAGCGTAAAAAATATCTCTACTTGTCCATGATTTTTGTTTACTTGTCAGAGTCAGTTAGATTGTCATACGAGACCATACACAGGAATAAAATCTGCTCGTAGCTTAAGTTCTATGAATATTGCCTCATTGAATGAATCAAGGATGGAAAGATAAAAATAAAAAAATAAAACATCTTGAATCCACCGGTAATCTACAACAATCCAAATGCTCAAGCTTTTTTTGGCGCTCATTTGAGAACGAAGCGATGAGAAAAAAAAAAGTCATGTGTAGAAGCCGAGAGTAATTTTCATACACACGTAACGCATAACATTAAGTTCAATGTCAAGGGTACACAACTCGAACGTCCGACCATGCGGGTGTCTTTTGGTTCACTCATGAGCCGATGTGCTGTCGTTCATCGATAAAATTGTATTATTTCATGATAACCTTAGCCTTGGCGTGCCTGCTGTTGTTTCAAACTTCTTTTCCTATACACTAAACTCTGTGTATACATACATACATACATACTACATACTGTATATCCGTATTATACACGTGCCTTAGCTTTTTAACACATGTACACACGTAACGGCGCCATCTCGTATACGTAATCTTTTGATAATAGGTCTACTCAGCTGGTATCTTTCAACCAGATTGTATTAACCATTTTGTCCATTGGTCAATATTTAATGCGTACCCGACGTACTATGTGCTACGATGAGCGCAACCTTGGGTGCGAACCATGTCACATCTGTCATAAAGAAGGATCGATCGACCTCTAAACAATCAATTATTCATCCCGGGCTGATAGTGGAAAAAAATTTCGAAAATGGACAGTATTTTTAGAATCTAACGGTCGATAACTTCGAGGGGGTGACGACGTGATTTAAAGATTTAATGATTTAATGTGATTTAATCATGATTTAAATCGTTAAATCACAAAAAAAATTTATTTTAATCTAGC
>JAPYYV010009377.1:0-11978 GCA_030522625.1 Copidosoma aretas | reverse complement strand
CAAGTACGAATTTCAACAAGCGTTGAACTTGCTTGGTATGGAGCAGCGCGTATACATGTGTGGGTGTAATTTAAAAAATTACACACACACATACGTAAATTAAAGATAATATTAATGTTTATTTATTAATGTGACTGTAAGACCGATATAAATATTTGTCTTGTTTGTATATTGATTTAAGAAAATCAAGTAGTTTGGCTCTTAAGAGACCGTGCGCATATCGCACAAAATGCACTGCTGAATAATATCATTGAGAGTGGAAACAGTTGTTTCAATCAATATAATTTTTTAAATTATTTATTCATTATATTTTTATCTAAAAATTACCAAGTTGCGGTTTCTATTCATATATTTTAACTTAGAATTGTTTTAATTTATTTGTTTTTACTGTTCGTAAAACTATGCACTTGGGTATGATAACCTTAAATAGTCATTAAGTTAATTGTTTTGTTTTCTTGCTGCTTCAGCGCTTGCTATTTGAATTTTCCCACCGCTTATTAAACATTTTAACCATGATTTTCTAGGAATTTGCCGTAGCGCTCAAGCAGGCTCAAAATAAACTTGCAGAGCTTGAACTTAGCTCGCAAAATATCGCCGGTGTTGCTGACAACAGCAATGCCGGTGGGAATCAAACACCTCAAGTCACGCTTCAAACGGTGGCCGTGGCTGCTGCGCGAGCACCTAAAATATCAAATTTTTCGCGTGCACAACCTCAAGCTTGTTTGCTTAAGCAGAGATTACGTTAAGGAATGGTGAATTAACGGTCTCTACGACCAAAGCTAACTATGTTGCCGAAAAGTTTGACGCAAATGCTATGATGTGCATTCTTGACTTACTGAATGTTGGTCCAAGACCCGCGGATCTATATGAACAAATACAAACCGTGGAATCTCTACATTCGGTGGCTCGTCGAAGCAACGCCTCTGTCAGCTTTTACGCAATCCGGTTTCGCTGGAAGGTAAGCCATCTATGATTTTAAACCTTATGCATGCCTTGGAGACAGGATGTAAAGATGAGGTCCCCAGAATCGTTTTCCTTGAGCAATTCTCCCCGGTGCAGCACTCTCCATTAACAACAGTACCTCTTTCTCGGCCTTGGTAGAGATGGCAGACAGGTACACTGACCGTCCTGCCTCTGACGATTCTCAGTCGTCAAACTTCAAGAGCTGCATCGTTACCCGTCGGTTCTGCTACCAACCCTTAAATTTCATACATAGACAATAGATTCTTTTCTTTTTTTGAAAAACTCGTTGATAGTGTCGACACTTGAAAAAAAAGCGTCGATCGTCTAATGGGCAATGGTAATTAAAACACGGCCACTCCAATTAGCGCAATTGTGACAACCACTATCGAAATAACGATGATTCTAAGCCTGACTCAAATTCCAACTCGAATAAAGGTAACCTTTGCTGTATCCATAAAAAATACGGCGACAAAGCCTTTCGGTGCAAGCGAAATTGCTCGTGGCCCAAGCTACCTGAAAAATAAATTCTCTTTTCTGCGTAGAAGCTGCGAGCAAGGTTGCCTCTGGAACAAAACGCTTCGATATTCGTGACACCTCTTCTGGTCTGCTTTTCCTTGTCGACACGGGAGCAGAAATGTTCCTCCTGCCCAAGACCGATTCTCCAACCGAACCCACTCATTTCAAACTGTTCTCGGTTAATGATTAATTTACGCCTAAAACGTAGCTTTTCTTAGAAGTTCTATCTTGCCGATGTGCCTAGCCCTATTTTTGGGGCCGGCATTTTACACTATTGTAGACTAATTGTTGATGTTTTGCGTCGTAGGCTCATTGATCTGTACTCAAACACCTTATCTATCGGCTGTTTTAGAGAGGCTGACTCAATTAAAGTCAGTTTTTTGTCCTCTGATTTTCGAATTCCTCGACTTCTAGCTTACTTCCCTGATGTCGCGGGTAAAAAACCGGCTCAGTTTATCACTGTGTGGAATATTTGCCATCATATAGAAAATAATGGTCCTCCTGTCAGTGACCGCACTTGTTATCTAGACCCAGGAAAGTACCAAGTAGCTAAAGAAGAATTCAAACAGCTTGTTATACAAAGTACGTGCAGGTAGTCTAAGAGCCCCTAGGCCAGCCTTATTTATATGGTGCGCAAAAAGGACGGCTCTTGGAGAATCTGCGGTGACTATCGTCGCGGTCGCCTGAATTCCTGCAGGGTCCCTGATACATTTTCAATACCTCATCTTCATGACCACTCTGTTATTGTAGCTGGAAATGAAGTATTTTGCGAACTGGACCTCCACAGAGCTTAGTATAAAATTCCAGTAACTCCCACTGATATTATCAAGACTGCTGTTACAAAGCCAATCGACCTTTTTGAATACGTTTTCATGCCCTTCGGACTTTGTCACGCGTCGCAGTCTTTTTAGAGATGTATCAATCGTGCTGTCGGGAATTTTGACTTTATTTTTGTGTACCTTGATAATATTTTAGTATTCTTGTCCTCGCCCGAGGAACATGAAAAGCACCTCAAAACAGTTTTTGAACGACTTAAAAAATTCGGACTCCGTCTTTATCTTGCCAATTGTGAGTTTAACAAATCTTAAATAATCTCTTTTGGTCACCTCATCGACCAAAATGGCTACAAGCCTTCCTTAGAGAAAGTTCAGACCATTACTGATTTTTTGAGACCCAAAAGAGTCATCGAACTGCAAAGGTTCTTGGGCCTTGTAAACTTTTATCGGTGTTGTCTTCCTGGTGCAGCTTCTGTTCAGGTCCCTCCCTACGTTTTTACTTACGATTCAAAGAACAATGACCAATGGCTCATCAATTGGACGGACGAGGTGATTAAAGCCTTTGATAACACTAAGAACGATCTATTTAACGCTTGCCACCTCGTGCATCCCTTTTCTACTGAGCCCACGTGTCTCATTACCGATGCCTCTGATTTTACCACGGCTGCAGCCCTAGAGCAGTCGATCGACGGGATCTGGAAGCCACTAGCGTTCTTTTTGCAAAAGTTCTCTTTGGTTCAGTGCAACTATAGCGCGTACGACAGGGAACTCACTGCCATTTACGAGTCTATAAAGTACTTTAAGTATTTTCTTAAAGGCAGGACCTCCAAGATCGTCACTGATCATGAACCCTTGATCTATGCTTTGGCTCAGAATGTCGACAAGGCTGCTACTCGTCAACATCAACAGCTCTGTTATATCTGTAAATTGTCCACTGCGATCGAACACCTGCCTGGCTCAGACAGTGTCGCAGTAGACGGCTTGTCACGCATTGGCATGATACCCACTGACGTAGAAATACCTGAACCCATTCAGCACCAGCAACTTGACATCGAGAAAAAATCTCTCTTTCAGTCTTCAAACTGCTCACTGACACTTATAAGTATTGAATTAGGCCACGAGCATCTACACCTTTACTACGGTTGAACCGGTAAAATTATTCGCCCCTATGTCACTAAAACTTTGTGCAGACGAATTTTCGACCTTTTTCACAATTTTTCTTATTCTGGTGCCAAAGTCACTGACCAGCTTGTCCGTCAAAAGTATGTTTGGCCTAATACGTATCCAGGTATTAAAACTTAGTACGAAGGGAGTCTTGACTGCCAACAATCCAAGATATTTTAGCATGTTAAAAATAAGCCTAGCCAGTTTGTGGCTCCTGACGACAGATTTTGTCACGACCACATAGACATTGTTGGCACTCTCAAGACCTGTGATTTTTTATATCTTCTCACTATCATTGATAGGTTCTCTTGGTGGGTGAGAGCCATTTCTCTCAAGGACCTTCGTCTCCACGGTCCGGCGTACCTTCTAGGAAACTTGCGTCGCACGCTTTGGTGCCCCTTGATTTATCACTATCGACCAGGGTTTACAATTTGAATCCACCATCTTTAAGGCTTATCTTTTCTTCACAGGCTGCTTTTATCTGCCATAAGAATCCCAACTGGGTAAAACTTTTACCCACGGTTGTTCTTGGCCTTTTTACTGCCGTTTGGAGAGACACCGGAGCATCCCGTGCCGAGTTTTTGTACGGTACGTCGTTACGCACTCCTGGTCAATTTTTCATTCCTGATAATTCCTTTACAAATCCCAAAATTTGTATTAAAGACTACAGAGAATATATGAGGAAATTTAATCCAGCGCCTGTGAAACACTGCCACAAATCTCGCTCCTTCTTTTCCAAAGATCTCCGTTTGTGCTACCATATTTTTCATCGCAATCTAACCGCCAAATCTTTTGAGCGCCTTTTCTCTGGTCCTTACAAGATGATAGAGTAAGTCTCTGAGCTTGATTTTATGAAATTGACATAAAGTGCACACCAAACGTTATTTTCACTGAACAATTAAAACCGGCTCTCTTTATGTCAAAGGACCTCGAGGCACCTACCCTGGACATTACTGTTCCTTGTATTCTGCCTTCAAGTCCCATACCGATACTTACATTTTTCTTGGTAACAATCAATACGAGAAAAAGGTTGTTTCAATTCTTCTATAAGTGACACTAAGTAGTTGTTAAGCCTCTTTTTACCAGGTTGTTAGTAATTGAAGCTATCACATTTAATCAGTTTAATAAATGCCAACTGTAAAGTTTCGTACATACTATTAGTACAAAAATGTCAAATTTTATTTTTTCAATTATTAAACCATACCTAAGCTCGTTGCGTTGACTTGATGACTATTAAAAGACTGGCTATATACAATTTTTTTTTTTTTTTTCATGTATATGTATACATCAACCTATATCATTAAGTTATTTGTGTAAGGCATTCCACAAAAACGCCCACCACTCGGCCCCCAACAGCCCTATTGCCCAAAAATTCTATTGTTTTCTGTGTTATTCGTACTTAAAATATTTTTTACCCAACTCCCCACTTTGCCACCACACGACCAGGTTGGCCCCCCACCGCCACCTAGGGAAAATCCACTTGTTTTTCCGTGATTTGCCTGCACCCCACGGCCCACCCATACCCCTCACACAACCTAGAATCCATTTTATAACAACCTTGTAACTCGTTTTATTGTAAACTTCAAATGTACAATACAAATCTGTGTATTCAGTAAACTAAATGTTTCCAAAAATAATAAAAGAAAATATTAAAATGAATCAAGTATTGATAACTTTTTTTTCAATGATACATAATGAATTAGAAACTTATACATGATCAAAAATTATTAAATTGTATAACTATTCAAAGAAGAAATTTTAAATTGTACTTCTTCTCCATATTTAAATATGATGATTATAGTTCATTCTTCTTTCAAAAATACTTCATCTAGTCCCCTTTCTTAATTTCATTTGTATCCTATACGTATCAGGAATAGTTTTTAAATAAAATTTTATAATCTATTTTGCGAAAATAGATAGACTTTAAACTTACTACTAATTCTTAGTTTTAAACAAAATCAATTACGTCATATTTTCCTGTTGTTTTAATTTTTTCATTTATTAGTAAATAAAAAGTACTCGGTTCCCTGAATTTTTTTTGTTAGTATTGTTTTAAAGAAACTATGTAAAATTCTTAGTTAATGCATGTATTTATATGATGGAACATAAATCCGAGGATTAATTAAAACTTACCATGGTCATAATAACCGTGGTTGTCTCGCTATTAAAAGTCAGTAGTTCCAAATCTAGTTCCAAGTCTATTTAAGACACCAAACTGTTTGCTAGATATAGGTATATTTAAGTACACCGTTTGATGTATCTGTTAAAACCGCTGCTTCCAGTAGCCCTATTGAACCACGAAGAGACGGAACCCCCTTGATTCCAACGTTAAAAAAACAATGAAAATACTTAATTCACGCGTAAATTCATTAAAAATTGAGGTGTGCGCATATATTATATTATGACTCTTTACTCTAAGAACCCGTCTTTTTTCTACCTAAACCTACTTTGTCCAAGTATAATATAACAATTATTCAAATAGACTTAGAAAAAATCATGTCATCCAATATTATCCAATAATGAAATACTAATTAATATGATAACTTTTTTCTTTTTGTAGAAAACACATAAATTTCTAATCATTAATTGATAATTTTTATTAAAAAATTCCTTTTTAAACAATGTTTACTATTTCTGAATCATTTTCTCTAACAATTTAAATAAATATTTAATTTAATTTTGCATCTTGATAATGTAACTTAATGACCGTGAGAGAATAAATGTTTCTTTAAGTATTAACATACTTTCTCAAAACTCTGACGTTAAAATTTTTTTATACTCAAAGCAAACGTTAAAACTAATGTAAATTAATTTCTGTATAAGATGAAACGCAGTGAAAATGTATTACTAGTATCTAAGGTTTTTCGAGGTAAAAACTTTATTATTAATTTTTTCTCTAGTTATCATTTCACCTTAAATATTGTACTTTAATAATTTAAATTACTGATTCGCAATCGTCTCCCATTACACAAATCATCACAAATACTTAAAATTCTTATTAACAATACGATTGTTCCAATTTTAAAATTAAGTTTATTAGGAGGTAGGCCTTCACAAATACGATTTGAAATTTTCATTAGAAAATGATTATATATAGTATCATCAGATTAATCTATACCTTTCTAAGATGCACGATATATGCTTTAATAAGACTTTATTTCTCCTTGAATTCCATTCCAATTTTATTATTGAAAAATACTTGTATTCATTATAAGAAGTTGGAATAACACTATTCATTGAACAACTATTTTTTTTAACAAATATTTTCAAACATACATCTTTTGTTGTCCGTTTTTTAGGAACTCTTAATGATTTAGTTGTCCCTTCCCTATATTTAAAAGTAATTTCGAAAATTTCTCATTACTACAACGTATGTTGGTTAATTTTGAAATTTGAAAGAGATTCCAAAGCAATGAATATAGTCTCTTGTATTACCACGCGTCCAATGTTTTTTTTTACCACGGAAAGAATTTGACGAAAGTTCCCTCCTAAAATAAGGAATTTATCCCCGAAATATAATTCGTATCATATAGGTTTCTCAACGTCCTATCAAGTATTTGCAAGGCTTTTTTTGCAATTATGTAACCCTTGTCCCCAATAATTAAACCTTTTTCTCTTAATTCTTTTTTAGTCTTAATTTCCATACATGCGTTCTCAATACTACTTAAGTCCAGAGGTAAACGAAAAGTTCTATGACTGTTCATTCCCTTTGGAAGCAATACGGACGCTATACTAGTCCAAGCTATTGACGAAATCCTTTTACGTTTAGAAATAAAACAATAAATTGATGTTGTGTATAAAAAAGTTTTTCCTGAAACTCAAGGACTCTCTAGAAAATGAATTTTTTTTGTTTGCAACACATATCAAAAATATTTTTTTGATCATTATTTACCTGTATATACATTGAATTAAACATTTCTTAATAGAAATATATTTCCTTTGTGTTATTATTTTGTTCTATGGTCATTTGTCGTGTTAAGGGCAAATTAAAAGATCACAATGTGATGTATTAACGTAACAGTCATTGCCTATATTGATGACGGTGTATTCGAGCTCCCAAAACGCTCAGTGCATAACTAGCGGTCTAGTGAACTACTCGAGTGCGTAGCTGGTCAATTTGTATACTCGCACATTGATACTCATTATTATTATGTAATGTATTTAATATTTATCCACTACTATTGATAAACCTATTAATATATCTTATATTATATTATGGTGTATTTATTCAATAATTAAATACACTACAACTTTGGCGACGAGGATGGGATTTCAATGAAGATAATAAATCCAAAGAGTTTAAACTATACTATAGAAAGGCAAGAGTCAGTGTGAATGTCTGGAAAAGTTAAAACAAGCTGGATTTAGACACTAAATAATGTAGAACTTGCAGAAGAATTAAAACAACGTGGTATTAAGTACAGTGAAAGTGATAAAACTGAAATTAGCGTAACAAATTACGACAAAAAGTAAAAGATAGTGTTAAGGAGGAAAAAATTGAATGCAGTGCAAGTACAAGTAAAGACGAATATCTATGGGATATTTTCAAATTAGCAAGTGACTCTGAAGAAGAGACAACGAGTACGTTGTCAGGAGACTCAACAAAAATAGAATTTTGCCTGAATAAGGACAATTGGCAAACATTTATTGATCGCTTGGATTTCATGTTTATTGCGAAAGATATGAAAGAAGATGCGAAACAAGTAGTGCAATGGACAAGAGTGCGTTTGAAGGAATGCAGCAAATATCACCGCTGGATTCTCTCAAAGAAAAAAAGTACGATTAATTAGTTAAATTGATGTCAGAACATCTTAATTCAAAGCCATCGAAGTTGTCAGAATGCTCTAAATTCAATCAGGCGAAACAGGAAGATAGTGAGTCAGTTGCAGATTTTGTGCAAGATTGAAGAAAATGTGATTATATTAAAAATTTAAAAGAATCGTTGGGAGATCAATTCGTTTGCGGTTTAAAAGATATAGATACGAAGAGAATTTTGTTCAAGAAAGCAACGTTAGAATTTGACGAGGTGTACGAAGAAGTTATCGCAAATAAATCAGCAAACAAAAGCATTTTCGTTGTGTATAATACTGCTAAAGCAGAAAAATAGAAACAAGCAAGAAGATTTCAAATTTTAAGATGCTCCAAGGTCAATTGATTGAGGGCAGTATAGTAATACAAAGCAAGGCAATACGGGCGGAAGGAGTATACATGTAACCTGTGCCATCAAAAGGAGCACATGCGTGTGTGCAAAGAGAACAACAACAAAGACCAAAAGGAGGTTCAACTGTTAGAAGAGATCGACGACGACAACATCGACGAAGCACATCACGAAAAAATTTTCGCGTTTAGCGTTAAGCTGCCGATTAAAATAGATACAGGTACGTTCATGACTTTTATTTCAGAAAAGATTCACAAGGAAAATTTTAGCAGATACGTACTGGTAAACACGGAAATGGGTTTGAAAGCATACGATAATAGAGCACTAAAGCCGTTGGGTAAACTTTTTAATCTACTGGTTCAATTTGTAAATAAGCCGTGTATATTAGATTGTTTTGTATTTCCAGGCTCAGGGCCAGCTTTGATTGGTAGACAATGGCTAGCGGAATGTGAATCGAGGCCTTTCAAAACCGGTAAAGTAACAAATTTCGAAATAAACAACATAGATGTAGAAAATGTTAAAGTCAAATTGAGTAATACATTTAAAGAACTGTTTAGTGATTCGCCATGGTTATATAATAAAATCAAAGTTAAAATTCACTTGAAAAGCGATGTGAGACCGATAGCGATGAAGTTCAGATCGGTTGCACATGCTTTGAAGCCGCCTATAGAGAAAGAAATTGAACGAATATTAAGTCTCGGGCACTTAGAAACGGTTGATGTGAGCGAATGGGCCACACCAATTGTCCCGATTTTCAAGAGCAACGGTAATAATCGAGTATGCGATGATTTTAGTGTCACCTTGAATCCTATTATTATGATTGACAAGTAATCTTTACATACGATTGACGAGATTTTTATATTTAGATTACACGAGATTGACGGTATTGCGAGGAGGCGTTTCTTTGAAGCATGCGTACATGCTATTTGCTGTTGATGATAAATGTAAAGATTTACTAACTATTGCGACGCACAAGGGGCTTTTTCGGTATACGAAAGTGCCAGAGGGCGTATCGCCTGCACCGGCAGATGTAAAGAAAAAAATAGACAAGTGCTTCAGGGGATGTGACGGCACAATAGCATGTATCGATAATATATACATCATAGCTCATACGGAAAAGAACATACAAAAAATTTGAGACAAGTGTGTTTGCGTTTACAAGAAAGTAGTTTGAGGCTCAATAAAGGTAAATGTGTTTTCATGCAAGATCAAATTGAGGTACTGGGTTTCGTGATAAATAAAGATGGCTTGCTTACAGCGAAATCTAAGATTAACGAAATGATAAATGTTCCTCGCCCTGCTACCAAGAAAGAATTAGCATCGTGCTTGGGGCTTGTTAATTTTTATGCGAGATTTTTAAGCAACAGATCTGAGAGACTAAAGCCACTTTACGATACGTTAAATGATAAGATATTTGATTGGAATGATAATCGTGAAAAGTTTATTCGAATGAGTAAAGAACGAATTAATTTCTCCAAGAGTGCTAGCCCGTTATTGCCCTAAAAAGCAGCTAGTACTGGCTTGTGATGCATCTGCTTACGGACTGTCATTGATCCTGTCACATAAGTGTCAGGACGGAGGCGAGAGACCAATAGCATATGCATCAAAAAGAATAGCAAAGAAAGAGCTTAATTGCACAATATTAGATAAATAAGCTATGACTATCTTATTCGGGTTCAAGCGCTTTTACCAGTTCGTTTTTGGTAGAGAGATAATCTTTCGCACAGATAATAAGCCACTACAGCTGATCATGGCTCGCGTAAAAGGATACCGATTACGGCAGATAGTAGATTGCAGCGTTGGGCATATTATCTGTCTAGATTTAGATATGTAATTAAGCATGTAAAGTCCGAAGCTAATGCAAATGTTGATGCATTGTCTAGATCGCCAATCGAAGACAATACTGAGCTGATAGACACATCATTTTCGCAAGTACTATTTTTGAAGAAAAAGTAAGTTCATTTGATTGTAAAATGTTGGTAAAAGAATGTAAAAAAGATACGCTTTTAAGTAGAATAATAAAATCTGTTTTTAATGATTGGCTGAAAGCAAGTAACATATTAGATAAGGAAAAACCTTTTTTTTAAAAAAAAGATTAGAGCTTACAATTGAAAAAGGATGTTTGTTCTGGGGCTTGAGGGCAGTATTTCCGGATTCAATGCAAAAATTAATTTTAAATGAATCGGATGCCACGCATCTCGGCATTGCGAAAATCAAAATGTTTGCGCGCTCACATGTTTGGTGGCTGAATATTAATCACGACATTAAAAGCCTGTTTCATGACTGTAAAATTTGTTTGATTCAGCTTAAAAAACCGCCACAAATACCGTTAACTACATGTGCATGGCCAGATAAATCGTGGAGCCGCATTCATTGCGATTTTGCTGGTCCATTTTACGGGAAAATGTTTTTAATTATTGTAGACACACATTCTAAATGGCCAGAGATTATCGATTTTAAATTAGATACTAGAGCATGCAAATTAGTTAGTGAATATAAAAATTGATTTTCGTGATTCGGGTTATCATTGCACTGCGTGACGGACGGCAGTCCCCAATTTAAAAGTAGAGAATTTCATGAATTCTTAGATCGGAATGGTGGAAGGCACACACTATCGCCCCCGTATCATCGAGCAACGAATGGTGCTGCGGAAAATTTTGTTCAGACTTCCAAAGACAAGGTCACGAAAATTGTGAAAGGAAGAGACTGTTCGATACTGCAATAAGTATATTTTTGTAGGACTATCGCTGTATTGAGCACCCTACGACGCAAAGAACACCAGCGCATTGAATGTGTAAGTAATAATTAGGGACATGTTTTGATCTGCTAAAACGTGAATAATTTTGTGTTTCAAAATTAAAGGGCACAAATACAAGCTCGACCCCGTAAAAGACACTTAGGTTTAAATGAAAAAGACAGCGTTATGATCAATTATTATAGTGTGCGCTCTCAAATCTCATTAAAGGCAAAATTTTGTCAAACAAACAGCACCAATTTATTATTAAAAATCTAGTTTCTTGGAATGGTTACGTACTTTAATGAATTTGCAAAATTATTTGTTTTATATGATTTAAACCAAGCTGTAAAAAAGGTTTTTGATTTTTTAAAGAACTTTTCATTAAGTTTTCGTCAAAAATTATTTTTGTTTGTATTATAATCTTAATTTTTTTGATAATCTTAATTTTATAACACATTTGAGCCCTATAAAAATGATATGGTATAAAGATCTTCCAAAATACATATACAGGGTGGGCCATTTTAATCTTCGCACCTGAATATCTCGTCAGGATAGCCACCTATCGAAAAATAACCTTTACAAAAATTGTTAGGTACAGAGGGGGACAACGGATGGTGACCTTAAATTTGACCTTGACCTTAATTTTCAAGGTCATTTTGAGGTC
>JAPYYV010009376.1:0-26255 GCA_030522625.1 Copidosoma aretas | reverse complement strand
GGGGGGGGGCGGGGGGGGGGGGGGGGGGGGCGGGGGGGAGGCTGGGACATACTTTTGTTCATACAACTATATTGACTTTGTATGAAACAATCTTACTGTTATCACATTTTCTAATAATTGCCATTGCATATTGATAATGCTGTTGCATGTATCGTGGTCCGCCTAAGTACGTTGAAGGTAAAATAAAAAGGTTTCCAATTTTATATTTTTTTTCAAAATTTTGTGTGATATTTGATGAACGATTGATAATATGATCTAATAAACATTGATATCATTCGATACGTAAATTTATTTGATAATTTCTCAAAAAATTCATCCGATTACTTTCAATCATAATACAAGCATTTAAAAAAAAATCGTTGTGGTAATCTTCCTCATTGTATTAAAGGATGTTTAAACAAAAATAAGAAAATTTGTAAAAAGAATTTTCCAAAAAACTTTAGTGATAGTACATCTATAAAAAAATGGTTATTCAGAATATAGAAGAAGAAATATTATTTTGGATCAAAATATATGTAGAATAAAGAATAGTAATGAACAAATCTTGGTTGATAATTCAATGGTTGTACCGTACAATAAATTATTATTGATTGAATATAGTTATCATATAAATGTTGAGCACTGTGCATCAATACAAAGTATAAAATACATGTATATTTATATTCATGAAGAAAACGATAGAGCATTTTGTAAAATACAAAAAGAATCAAATGCTAGAAATGAAGTTTACGATGAAATTAAACAGTATATTGATGCACGCTATTTAGGTCCAATGGAAGCAGCATGGCGCCTACAAGAATATCCTATCCGCGGTAGGAGCCATAGCGTAGTTAATTTGCCCATTTATCTTGAAAATAAACAAAAAATAGTATTTAAGGAAAAAAATTTTCTAAATCTGTAGATAATTATAAAACACAACTGAAAGAATGGTTTGAATCAAATAAAATAGATGATTTTGCTAAAAATTTAAAGTACGTAAACATTCCTGAATATTATATTTTCAATAGAGCAAAGAAACAATGAGACCAAGGACGACGTTCTAGGAAACATGATGCAATTGGTATATTAAATATTATTTCTCCAAAAGACCAAGAAAGATTTTTTCTGAAATTAATATTAAATAAAAAAAAGGTTGTACTCTATTTGAAGATTTAAAAACATACGAAGGAAAATTATACAGCAGTTTTAAAGAAACAGCAATAATTATGGGTCTTATTGAACATGATTTAGAAATTTTAAACATTTTTAAAGAAGCAAGTGTTATTATGCTACCGAATCAATTAAGAAAATTTTTTGCATTGCTTTTACTTGCAGGAAATATTCAAGGTGATGATATATAGAGATGATATGAATCAAAATTTACTGAAGATTTGGTTGAAAATAAAATAAATCAAGTTTTTTTACATACAAGCAGTATTTTCGAATCAGAAAATAAGTCTTGTAAAAACTTCAATCTAACTATTCCAGAAAATTTTATTTTAGACGTGGAAAACGATTGTAAAGAAATTAAATACAGTAAAAAAATGTTTATTGATGTGTACCCTATATTGAATGAAACACAAAACTATATTTTTAGATGTTTATGGAATGGAAGTAATAAGATTTGTTTCATTGATTGTCCAGGATGATCTGGAAAAACATTTTTGTACAAAAATATAATTTATTATTTTATTTCAACAAAACAAAAAATGATATTTATGGTGTGGACAGGTATTGACTCAATTCTGCTTCCAAAAGGTATGACAAGTCATGTAACTTTTAAATTACTGTTGGATTTAAATAATATTGAAAGTTTAATTTTTGAATTTGATTCGGTTCGAAAAAAATTAAGAGAAGTTGATATAATTATATGTCTATTATATTATATTTCTCTCCAGCAGAAGTTCAACAAGCTGCTTATACACGTCCAAAAGCTCGAAATAAAGGTAAATGAATACGAGTATGTGAATGAAAAATCGAACCTTTTCATCGAAGGTCAGAATCGCTCTCTCGATGCTGCCCAACGAGAAATCCAGAACCTTAAGCGCAAACTTAGTGCATAAAAATTCCTCGTTGAATTCGGAACTAATTAATTCAGCTCAATTTAATCGCTCCAAGCTTCAGACTGAATTTGTCAACTCTCCTGCTTCACCGTACCCCGAGCAGAAAAACCACGCTTCAAAAATCCCCGCTTTGAAAAATCGCGACTCTCTGTACTCTAAGTCGAAGCAACCTGCTTCACAAATCGACTCCCGAGCGCGAGTTACCCTAAGTGCAAACAATCCCGCACCTCTGCATTCCACGTCTAGCCAGGAAAACTGTCCCATACTTCCAGGCCAAGACGGAGCGCGTGACGCTTTTCAGCGTGTAACCAAACGCAAGAAGCGCAAGAAGGGTGACCAAAGCCTCAAAAGCCAAAGCGACTCCAAAACCGAAATGGACCTTGACGTGCCTGAAGTCTCTGGGTCAAATTTGATCCCCTTAACGCAGCCTTCTTCAACACTCTCTCAGCCCGGGAACTCCATTTTGCCGCCCCCATCTTCTCAACCCTCGGGTAATATTTATGATTTGCTCGACGAGTCAACTGACTCAGGATCCGAGGTTATTCCTGCGCCCCCCCCCCCCCCAAGGAAAAACCACCTTTGCCGATCACTTTAATGAAAAGCGCTCCGTGGCCAACAATCAAGTAGGCCCTCGAGATCAATAATGTCCCGATTCGCCACGCAGTTAACACCTCTGAGGGGGTGCGAATCTACCCGCAAACGGTGGACAGCTTCCGTCTCATCACCAAAGACCTCGATGAGAAAAACCTCACCAGCTCAAACAAGACCGCGAGTTGGTTGTGGTAATCCGAGGCGTACACGAAAGCAACACCGAGGAAGAAATCCTCTCCGAGATCAAAGGTAAAGTGCCCACAGCCTGTCGTTTTTACCGCATGAGAAAAGGCGAAGAGATCTGGCCCCTCGTCACCGTCCACCACGACGGATCATCTACAAGCTCTCGCGAAATCTTCAACCTTCCCTGCATCGGTGGCCTTGATGTCACTGTTAAGGCGAAGCACAAGACGAATGACGTGTCCGAATGCTGCCACTGCCAGAAATTCTTCCACACGGCGGGATACTGCCACGCAGCTTTCGTGTGTGGCATATGTGGTCTCAACCAAGCCACCATAGCCTGCCCCAAAATGAGCGACAAAAAATCCACCGCTTACTGCGCAAACTGCGGGAGCAAACACTGCGCCTTTTATCGTGGGTGCCCAAAGGCCCCCAAAAAGGGAACTTCCACCCCCAAAAATGTCACTCGTCCCCCTTTTGTGACACCCCCCTCTCACTCCCTAGCCAAAAGCCAACCAACCACTCGTCCGACCGTATCCTTCGCAAATGCGGTTTCCTCCGGACTGAAGCAAGAGAGATTGCAACCTCCCCCACTTTTGCCAGCTGCACCTCCTGAAAACAAGAACATCCTCCACACTATCCTCAACCAACTGACTTGACTAGAACAGAGGTTGGCGGGCCTCGAAGCCAGACAGAGACCGACAAACTAGACAATAACCTAACTATACTGAACTGGAACGCAAACAGCATCTACAGTAAAACAACGGAACTCATACACATCCTACGAACAAAATACATAGACATTGGATGCATCACAGAAACACACCTCGACGCTAACTGCGACACCACAACACACCCCGACAATACTGGCTCAAAATCAAATGCCAAATCACTGTACATCCCGAACTACACGGTATACAGACGTGACAGACCAGACGACTCCCATGGCGGAGTAGCTATACTTGTTCGCAAGGGAATCCTCCATAGAGCTATAAGTACAGACGCCGCTTACTGCAAAGCAGTTGGGGTTGAAGCACACACTATCTCCTCATCCTCTATTAGAATCATCTCCCTTTACTCTCCTCCTACAATAGATCAAAATCTTTTCTGTCTCATCCCACTGTTTGACTCCAGCGTCCCCACGATAGTTGCTGGCGACCTTAACGCCAAGCAGAACTCATGGGGTTGCGCGAATGATAACTGTAAAGGACGATTCCTCCTCAAGCTTCTGCGCGACCTTGATATTAATATCAAGGCCCCCCCAGAACCTACCCACTATCCTTCTTGCCCTCACCAGGACCCGGACATACTGGACATCTTCCTGACCAAAAACATAACCATAACCAAAAAACCCTGGACCTCTCCTGATCTCCCCTGCAACCATAATCCAGTATACTTAGAAATCCCTAGTTCTCCTCTTAATATTCCAGCCAGCACTAGACGCATCGACTAGGTCCTCTTAGCCTATAATCTCAAGTCATCCCTTTTTATGAGCATGCCTATCAGATTACAAACAGAACTGGACATAACGGTAGACAAACTGACTGACGAACGAAACAGATGCACATAAGACGCCACAACGACAAAACCAGCACCACAACAATTGCTTAAACTCCCACACCATCCCACTTACATCATAAAGCATCATAAAGCGGAAAAAAATAGCCCGCAAACTCTGGCAAAAGTGCAGGACCCCCGATCTTAAAGTCATCCTCAACTTCAGTGCGAAGGCAGAGGTCTGCCCAAATAGTGCTGGGAAAGTCGTTAAAAACCCCCGTAATGAACGCCCCCCCCCCCCCCTTTCTGAGACAAGGAAATAACTCTTATTCGCTTGATTCAGACAAAGCAGAGATCTTTGCTTCTTCACTGCGAGATTAATGCTCCCCCAACCCAAGCCCCATCGATGTAGAACAGAAATACGTGGTCAGCAACCGTACAGTTTAGCAACAGCTCCTCGATGATCCGGCATTCGAACATTCCTCCCCCTTTGAAATCAAAACCATCATTCGCTCTCTAAAAAGTCGAAAGGCCCCTGGCAGGGATGGCATTAAAAATAGCATCCTTAAAGTTCTCCCGCACAAATTCATCGTGTGTATCTGCAACATCGCCAACGCTGCCATGCGCCTTTCTTATTTCCCAATTGCGTGGAAGGAGGCTACCGTCATATGCCTCCCGAAGTCGGGAAAGCCTCTCAGTTCCCCCTCGAGCTATATGCCTATTAGCTTACTTCTATCGATCAGCAAAATCGTCGACAGCGTCATTCTCACCCGCTTAAATAAACACGTCATGGATAACAACATCTTCCCTGACGTTTAGCACGGTTTCAGGGCCAGACACTCGGCAGTGCACCAGCTTCTGAGAGTCATCAAAAACATCTCCGACAGTCTCACCCACAAAAAATTCACTACGATGGCCTTCTTGGACATACAGCAGGCCTTTAACAGAGTTCGGCACGAGGGCCTCCTGTACAAACTCATCCAACTGAATTTCCCGCAATATCTCGTCGGGACCATTAAATATTTTCTATCCGGCAGATTCCTCCACGTTAAAGTGGGCAGTTCTCTCTCTGACCCGCGCCCTATCACTTTAGGAGTTCCACAGGGCTCCAAACTTTCTCCAACCCTCTTTAACATCTTCTGCTATAACCTACCTCAGCACCAGAGGCATCAACACATACATATACGCTGATGACGTCGCTGTCAGCTGTACGTCAAAATAACTCTCCCAGTGCACCGACCAATTAAACGAGCATCTCGAAACTTTCTATAACTGGTATAGTATTTGGAGACCAGCCATCAATGAATCCAAGACTATATCCATTCTCTTTTCTTGGACAAATCCCAAAAATAAGCTTAAAAGGATAAAGGTCAACGGAGTAGACATCGAATGGAGCTACTTCGCAAAGTATCTCGGTGTCACGCTAGACAGGAGACTCACATACACAAGGCACATCAACTGCACGTGTGGCAAGGCTTACAGGGGACTTTGTGCATTTTAAACCATTCTTCAACAACAAATCAGTCCCACAAAGGACAAAGTTGCGCTCCTTCAACGCCATCATAAGGAACATTAGCACCTACGCCATCCCCACTTGGCGTGCTGCAAAAGAGACCAGTCTCAAGGCCATTCGGGGCGCCTTTATGAAGATTCTAAGGTCGGTACTGGGCATTCCGTGGTACATTAGGAACACCCAAATCTGCAGGGAGTTTAACATCATCGCTTTTATCAAGGCGGCCCTCATTCTCGCGTCCAGAGTCCACGCTTCCATCACGGACTATCCAAACCCTACCATCGCGGCGCTCGCTAACATACAGCCTGGGCGTTTCGACCTAATTAGGGGCCCCTGTTCCCTAGTGGCACTCCACAATAACCCAGACTACACTTCTGATCTACCTACACCCACATATTCTTCTGAAGACTCACTCTAGTTTCTCCGCTGAAAACGTGCTTTACTTCGTCACGCTTGCTTCTGGAGCACCCTAAATTTCCGCTGTTCCCCTACGGCCTCAAAATACACAATACATACACAATCACAAGTACGCCCTCACATACTTAAACACACAGCGTACTTACACTTGACATACACACAAGTAAACATAAAAAAAATCTAGCTATACACATTTTACAAGTACGCCCCTATCTGCACAAAACACAGCGTACTCACACTTTACATTCTCCCAGATACACAAATTTGATCCACCACATCTATTCCAGCAGCAGCCAGTCTTCGAGCTCCGCCCGGATGCGTAAGAGCCACTCCACTCGTCCCTTTGAGTCTGTGCTGGACACCAAACTTCTCCGTTATTTTCCATCACCCCTTTCTCACCCTTAATTCCCCTGTCTTGTAGGGGGGCATAGTGCTTTGCACTGGTCCCCATGTGAGAAGGTTAGTTGTAGTCGGTAGGCACCCGGGTGAATCCGACACTCTCTCCGGTCCGAACGACCGGAGAAGTCTTTAGAAAATTTCCCCTTCTCGCCCCTTCACCGCCCGGCAGGTGAAAGAAATAGTTTTTCGTAATTCGTCGTACATACAATACATACTATCTAAGTTTCATCACTGCTCATTTTTCTCATTTGAACCGGAATTTTGATATGTTGATAACGTCACCACGCAAAACTATCCACACACCGCTCCTTGACTAGTGTTAATGTTTTAAACTTTTAGATAATAGCTATGTCCACCATATGCCGTTAGTGCTCATTTCTCACTTTTTTGACCACAGGCTCCTATATAAAAGACGAAATTAACATTAGAGAGCCATTCAAATAATACAGGAAGACTAAGAGTGAAAACAAAGTAAAAGGGACCTAATAATATGGGATCACTGTAGGCAGCATCGAGGGAACAATCGCGAAAATATATAAATCTATATCTATATATATATATATATATATATATATATATATATACAATGCAGAGGCAGATATTTTAATCTATTATAATCATATGTTTATCAGGTAGGCGTGATCAAATTCAAATCATTTATGAAAAAAATCAGCAAATAAGCGGTAAGTGGCTTATTCAGTTGAATCAATTCGAGAATCGAATTGTATAATTTTGAATAGGAACAATAATGACTTGGATCTTTATACTTTAATACACACACGGATGCGAATTTGCTCAGAAGACAGGCGGAAATTGGTAACAAAAACGCGAGATGTTCATCCAAGCGCAAGAGGGAACGAAGATGCCATCTCGGGAGCTGGCAGACACTGACGTCACTAGAGCACGAGATTCAGCCGGTGCCAAAGTTAAGGGAGCGAGCGAGATAACAAGATTCTTATTAGAGTACGAGATAATCAATATGTACACTTATATATGACTATCTATAAAGCTTACGCGACACGGTGTTCAGCTGTACTGACGGACGTGACCCTTGACCTGTACCTACACACCTACTCCTCTTCTTAGCCTTACTGAGCTGCCTACCTGCTATTAACTAATTTGCACGCAATAATGACTTACTATTTACCTAATCGCGTGCACTCGCAGAAAGAGAGCCCACGCAGCGTTCCAGAGAGAACGCGTAAGACAGAGAGAATACAACAATGATATACTTAACGACTAAAATAGCTGACTAATACTTCGAATTAAAGCAGACGGATTTAGCTTTTCCTTACTCATTACCACGACTGTTTTTCGACGGAACAAATTATGATTAGCGAGTACAAACTTATAGAATATTTTGAAAGTCTTTTAGTTGTTTTTATGATGGTTTGTTTCTTTATGTTTACTCCAACAATTTATATGGAGTAAAATCGTTAATTTTGTTTTTATAAATCATAATTAGAAAACTCTTACTTCAATATATTTTTATTTTAGAATCAATATTAAGATTAATTTATAAAACAATATATATTAAAAGTCACATGTCAATAAAAGGTATGGTTGGCCATCAGAATCAAAAGATTTTTACAATTCTAAATATTGTTGCTTATACTGTAATGTTTATTTATTGGGTGTAATCAAAAACTAAAAGAGTAAAGGAAATTAATTCCTGCATAGAATGTAGGGTCTAAAAAACTGAACTATAGAATTTTTTTCCAGTTATAGCTTTCAATTGAATGTTTTACTTTAGTTTTTTTTAATTTCTAATAATATAATTGATATTATTTAAAGTCGTAATATTTTCAAGTTTGTTTTGTTATTTTTTTCTACAATATAAAATATTCAGGAGGTCTTTCGAATTCTACTAAATTTAAATATTAAAAAAAATATAATAAAAAGGTTCGACATTAACGTAATACAACTTTAAGTGAGTTTTGAAATCAAAAAGATATGTAAGACTCTATGCGTGGGTACAATATAAAATCGTTTGTAACAAAAATAAAACTTTAAAATGATAATGTTAAAATATCTTATTTTCATAAATTTTATCACTCATAATTTCAATAAGTGATTACAAATCTATAGATTAAGTTTTAAGTATATAAGTATTTGTTCTGATTTTTTACTTCTTTTTGAATAATCAAACAACTTATATGAAGTAAGTTTGTTAATTTTTATTTTTCTATTAGTCATAATTAAAGAACATTTCCCAAAATGAGTTTTCTATTCTATAATTATTATTTCGATTATTTTGAAAAAAATTGCACACTAAACGTTTTATGTTCATAAGAAAATGTATGGTTGGCCATAAAAAGAAAAAATTATATATAGGGCATTCTCTGTCAAGCGGACCCCCCTCCCTCTGTCCATCTAAAAAATTAACTTACAGACTTGAAACAAAATTAAATATGTAGCTAAGGACTTCAACTTTTACATGCTTTGTGGCTTTTTTTGGGATCTAGAATGGTGGCTCCAAGTCAGCGGCTGTAATGCAGTTAGGCGAAAAAAAATTTTTTTTATGGGAATTACTTTACATAAAATGTTATTTAATTTTTTTTTATCTTTTTGAACGCTATAATATGATTCTTAAGGTTGCTAAATACGAATTTAACATTTTTTCTATGTTAAAAATCGCGGATCTTGTATGGCAGAAATAAAAAAAGTGTGCACTTTCTAATGAAAAAATCTTATCATATTTTGCAACAAATTCTTAGATAAAGTTGTTCTTGAGGTTTTTGAGCCAATATTCGATTTTCGGTGTAATTTTATAAGGTTTTAAGAGCTGCTGAATTAAAATTTGCAGTCGAATGAAGAAAATTCACAATGGCAGATACAACGTGGTGGACTAAAATAAAACAGTTTGCATTCTAAAATTTTAAAAATTTTATTATATTCTGCATCTAGTTCTAAGATGAAGTTGTTCCCGACGTTTTTCAGTTTAAGTCCATAGTTTCTGAAAGAAAGAATGACGAAGTTTTGGAAATGACTTGACTTACTAGGTACACCTATATTTCTTTTTTTTCTCAAATATGAGCCAATACTTGATTTTTGATGAAATTCTATAAGGTTTTAAAAGTTTTTAAATCGAAATTCGTAGTCGGATATGGAAAATTCAAAATGGCGGATCGAATGTGGGGGACATAAATCTAAAATTTTGCAATTTCTTTACAATAACATAAAACATTTTGCATAAAATTTTAGTTTACTATATTCACCTGTGATTCTTTTTTTTTTAAATAAAAGGGAAAACTTGATATCGTACGTTATATACTAGTGTCCTAGTAGCCACTTAGTCAAAATTTTTGTGTAATATAAAAAATTTAAAGTGTGATATTCTTTTGGTTATTATGTATTGTACAATATTTTGTGTAGGCATATTTTTATCATTGGAGAATAAAATAGATGTTAGATGGCTGTCATAAACTTTGTTATCACTTGTATTGAAATAACGTATTGAGGTACATAAAAGCCTTGTTTTTTTTTATCTGAAAAGTTAAAGCACGATACATCTGGAGACACAATTCGGTTTATGCTTATTAATTAATTAAAAGAAAAATACAAAAAAATTAGTGTGGTAAAATATCTTAGTGACGGAGCTAATTGACATTCTAAAACCCGTTTTCAAATGGTGAATTTAATAAATCATGAAGAAGACTTTTGTATCAAGGGTAAATGACAATGTCACGCTACTGCTTATTGAAAAAATACCTGAGATGGTATAGGAGGTACTTTCAAGAGAGAAGGAGCTAGATCAATTCTTTTAAGAGGTCCAACGAAAGCTATTTTAACAGGCAAAGCCTTATATGATTGGGGCGAAGAATACTCAACAAAATCCCAGACCAAAGTTTTCCACTGCATTAAAAGTAACCATGACAGGTGCACAAAAAAACTTGATGAAAGATTCCATTTAGCACCTGTTATACCACAAATTCAGAAAAATCAAGCTTTTATAGTATAAAAAAAAAACAAAAAATTCGAAATAGAACGATTCCAACTTAATTTGAAGAATTAAATAATTGTTAATGGTATTGTACACAAAAGTTGTCAATAAAATTATAGAGGATATTTTCCAATACATAATAACCATAAGGATATCTTATTTCAAATTTTTTATATTAGACTGAAAATTTCGACTAAGTGGCAGCTAGTACACTAATAGATAACGTACGATGTCAAGTTTTCTTTTTATTGAACAAAGGTAGATCATAAGTGAATCTAATAAATTTGATTAATTTTGAAACCTACGAATTTTTTTTTCGAACATGTGCTTAAACGAAAAAATATCACAAATATTGCAAACTTTGGTATTTATGTCCGCTATATTGGATCCGCCATTTAAAATTCAAAAAAACAACCATACAATACGCCATTTCGAATTTCACAAAACAACCGTAAAATTTGTGCTCAGCGACCTCAAAAACAGTATTGTAGCGTTAAAAAAGATCAAATAAAAACAATTTTTATCAACAAATTTCCAATTTTTGTTTTCGACCTACTGTATTACCGCCGTCATCTTGTAGCAACCATGTTAGGTCCCAAAAAAAGCCGCAACGTTTGTGGAAGTCGAAGTCCTTAGCTATATTTTCCATTTTGTTTGAAGTCTTTAGGTCAATTTTTGAGACGGGCAGACGGGGGAGGGGCGGGGGGGTTGGTCAGCTTGACAGACATTGCTTCATTTATGAAATATTTATGACCATACTCCGACGCTTGATTTTATAGTTGTAATCAAAAACTTTAAGAGAACAAATGATTGATTTCTGTATAGAATGTATGGTCTAAAATAACTAAATTTAAAAATTCTTCTTAAGAGGAAATGGGAGCCAACTGATTTACTGAGCGCAGTGCTGCCAACTTACAGAAACCAAAATATAACCTTCGTGACACAATGAAAGATAGCAACAGTACAATCTAGTCTATTTTCATTTTAATAGATGGCACCTTACATCCTTTCAAAAAATTGGATATACCAAATAAAAAATTGAATTAACTTGTTAAAAAAAAAAAAAAAAAAAAAAACATTTTTGTCTCATGAATTAAATATTTCTATTGAACTGAGTCTGAAGCCAGCAACAAAGTACAGACAATTTTAAGTTTACTTACTTATATTAATCTCCTCCTGATAAATAAGCTTGGGACCAGTATCCGATCCACAACATCCAAACATCCTATTAGGTACCTGCATTTATGTGGTCCAATGATACACTTACTCATTCAATGTGGGCGTTCTGTGTATTTCATTTGCACATGATAAGTTCAAAGCACGAAAGTTGTGTAAAAATGTAGGGTTTGAAAAGTTACGTAAGGGAAAATTTGATTGCCTAGCCCCATTTGATGCAAAAGTATGACGATCAAGAGTTTTTATCTCTAATTTCCTCCTTCCCGCTATAAAAAAAAAAAAAAAAATTATGGGACAAAATTGATCTATACGTTCTAACGACAAGACTCGTGTGGTACAATAGAGCTTGGCGTATAATTCAAGAAAATAAATGGTTTCCTGAACTATTTTTGTGCACAAGTATGTCAACCACCAGTTTTGTTTGTGATTTTTGAGTACCTTTTACGATGGGACAAGAGCGTCGAGTTGATCACGTTCGTTTGGCAAGCTCGTGTAATCTAGAAAACGGTTTTTTTTTTTTAAGGAATCAAAGAGTATTGAAATGCTTAGATTTTGTAAAATGCATTTTAATGCTAATAATGTTTTTTAGATAAACAAATTTCCTACACTTAGCGATAAAAATGATCTTAAATCGTATTTAGCAGTCAAGGATGCAATTTAAAAATGGTATATCAACAAATAACGATAAAAATATCATGTGCTATGATATAAATGTTATAAAATCATAAACATTTATTATATTTTTACGAATAAAATATACGCAAATTACAACCTAAATATTTTCAGATGTATGAGGATAGAATAGAACGGTATCTTTGGACTTTTAGAAAATTTGTATGACTGATAATACGTCACAATTATTTATATAAGCAACGTCAATACATAACTTATAAAAAAGAAATAAAAAATTGTATCTTGCATACAGTCAAGAAGTGATGATTACAGTCTTTTGCTTTTTTTTACTAAAAATAACCTTTATTAAAAAGATGTATTAAAATTGCAATAAGAAGTGCATAAACATTTTGAGGACCGTCATCGTAGCATACATCACTTTCTGAATCACTCACATTTTCAAAATTTTCATGAATTATATCACTTACACTAAACAGTATCGTGTCTCCTTCAAACTTCATCGTTGTAATTTTATCACACTCCTGTACCCATCCATATTAGTCTAACTATAAAGTAACGCATTGCTTTTTAGTTCGATCGAGCCACATTCTATTGACGAATATTGTTCTTGATATATTTTGCCTTAAAGTTTTCCAGCAAAGAGGAATCAGTGCGGAGTTAAAAGATAAAATATTTTTGATAAAATATTCATTTGGATAGTTGGAGGCATACACTTTTTTATATAATAGGGTATTAATAGCGCAAGATCTACACTTATCATTTTTTAAGTCCCTTCAGTAAACAAGTGAACTCTTTTAAAGCATTTGTGATTGTAAAATTATTAATTTTTTCGATTGAGGTAAGGTCAGAAAAAGCATTTTGAAAATTATCATTTTTCAACAGTATTTTAGAAGACCTAATTTTTCCATTTTTATAAAACGCTGATGTATAGTCAGTACCAGTATAAGCTTTAAAGCCCGATAAGTATTTACACGTTTTCGCCAAGAGCTTTAGATAATGCTACGCAGTCTATACATGCTATTGAACTTAAACTTCAACTTTTTGTCATAATATAAATGCTTTAGCAATTAAATTTGTGAATATTTCCATTAATATAACTAGTATGTGAGTATCATAAGATATTTTTTTTCTGCCTCACTTAATGATATCGCATTTAACTGTCTATGAAATTTTTTTATAGTAATTATACTTGTAATAAAAAATAAAATATAAATAACAAATTAATATCAAGAGCATTAAACAAGGATGTACTTTTTCCTACATGTATCACTGCTTGGAAATTAAAAAAAAAGTGTTAATAATTAGTAACAAGAACCTATGCATTATTTCAAAGAAAGCCTGCAGAAACTTTAATCAGAGAAGAAAATGACAAAATTGGGTCAAAATTATTGATAATTTTCTTAAAGTAGTTTTATTACAAATTATTTCATCGATTTACAACAGTGTGTTTAATTTATACATCATATCAATCTATTACTCATTATAACAAACATAAACATAAATTAACGCCAGTGTTATAAAGATAAAAAATACTTGATCACATTGTTATGAAAATTTATTTTACATCTAGGCTTTAGAGCACTGTTTGGGATAAAAAATTTTTAATTTTCATTACATCAAAATCATAGAAGTCTGTTTATCGCTAATTGCAGGAAATTCGCTTATCCACAAAAATTATTAGCATTGAAATGCATTTAACAAAATTGAGGCATCTCGATACTCTTCAACTCATTAAAAACAAACCATTTTCTAGATTATACCTGCTTGCCGAACGAACGTGATCAACTCGACACTCTTGTCCCGTCGTAAAAGTAAACTATAAAGTCACAAAAAAAAATCGTGGTTAACATGCTTGTGAACATAAATAGTTCAGGAAACCATTTTTTTCCTAACTTACACGTGAAGCCGTATTATACAACACAAGTCTCGTCGATAGAACATACAGATCAAATTTGTCCCATTTTCTTTGTTTGATAGCGGAAAGAAGGAAATTAGAGAAAAATACTCTTGATTGCCATACTTTTGCATTGAATGCTGTTAGGTAATACAATTTTCCCTTACTCAACTTTTCAAACCCTACATTTTGACACAATTTTCGTGCTTTTAGCTTATACCTCTAGCTGCTTGGTTTTTTTTTGATGAACATTTATTTATTATCGCCCATTGCAGTGAAAATCGTGACGTTTGATTATAAGCGTAAAAAATAGTATCATTTAAAATATTTACATTGCTATTCGTCGATACACCCAAAATGTTTCTGTCCCCTGTTAGTCCAAAAGGATTTTAAGTCTATCCAGAAATATTACTCTCCTCCAGATGAATTGGCTTTGGACTATTATTCGATCCACACCATCCTACTATCCCTTCGCACACATTCATTTAGGTGGTCAGAGGATACACTTGCTTATTTAATTTGAGCATTCTGTGTATTTCATCATTCACATGCAGGTGTAGAATTTTCTACGGGTGACTGGACTCGTACGGCCCATGTCAGAAGTTGTGATCTTCAATTTTTAGATCAAATAACTATTATTTATCTTTTTGGTGCAAATAAAAAATCAGAGGATCCAAAGATTGTTTGAAAAAAATTTTTCTCTGGTAGATAACCTTGACACTTCTATTATAATAATAAGATAATAAATATTGAAATACACCTGCATTAATGTGTTCAAATGGTACAAATGCTCGTTCGATATGAGCATTCTGGGCATCGCGTTTGCACATGGTCATGCATGTGTAAATCTGTTCTTACACTCCATTAGGTTAGCCACTTTTGATCCTTCAGCTTGAATATCTCTGGAATAGAAAAAACATGCGTAGGACGCCTGGCAGAAGTGAAGCTTCTACGCCCCAAGCCAGAAATAAAGTAAGAATATTATCAGGCTCTGATCATGCTTCCAATTACCATGATCATGGACTGATCACGCTTGTAACCCTTAATTGATCAGTCCCTAATTGTAATGCGGTCGTATTTCATCCTTACTTCGAGGTCAAGTGTGTCCATCTATATATATACGTACAGCTGGTGATGAACATAAATGTAGGTTTACTGAGAAAAATTATTTATGTTGTAGTGTAATATTAACAGACACACAGTTATTAGTTACAATAATCATCAGGTTCAGAAACACGCCCGTGATACGTATGATGCATCCGCTGATTCATGTAATTGAATGCACAAAACTGATCTAAACTATTGATGAAATGAAATCCGTACATTATAATAGCTTTTTACACAGCACTGCAAACATTAGCAATAAAGAGGAAGTGTTGGTAAGGCCGGTTTTCGGCCTAATTTATTTTAAAGTGAAAAAAGTTTAAATTATTCCAATATCTAGTAACAATTATAAGTCAATCCTGCCATAAAAGGAAGAACTTTATTCTTTTTCCGAGTGTCTGCATATCTTTATCAGTTTTGATGTACACAGCACACGTATAAACACTAAAATCACCCTCTACAATTTCCGTTAGGAGAACTAGAAAGGAGTGGGGTAGTCAGTTTAGACTGTAATAGTCTTAGTTTTAAATAGATACCACATAAATTATTTTAAATTGTTTCTCCTGAATCATTTTTGGGCCGAAAATCGGCATTCTTGACCTTCCCCCTTTAGCTTATAATTTAATATTCTCTATTCGGTCACATAACAATAAACTACAAGCAACCGATATTTGATCAGTTTTAAAGCACAACAGTAATGTAGCCTAGAATTACGAAAATTAAATCGTTTGTGCCGACGGAGAAAAATGAGAATTGTTAGCAACAAAAATTTACATATTTAGTAAATAATGAAAAATCTTCTCTATCGTTGAGTAATATTCATCTTTTTTTGTACAGTAATTAACAATAGATTAATCAATATTTATGTTTTTTTAAAAAAAGAAAAAAAAAAAAAAAAAAAAAAATTAAAAAAAGAAACCTAAAGGGCGCTGGCTTGTTTTCCGCTCAGAACTATTGTTTTTTTTTTTTTTTTTTTTTTACACCTGATTTTGTTGAAAAAATCTGTCGCGCCGCCCGCGCCGCACAGTGGGGAAAAACGTGGTTTTTTTTTTTTAATCAATAAAGTAGTGGCTGCTGTATTGAACCGATCGTGATAGCTTTTTTTTAGCATCAAGGTGAGACAACGTAGAATAGCAGAAAATTTGTCCAAGAAAAAAAAAACCTTAGGGGGGTGTAAACCACTCCTGAAGACACCCTTCACGACTGGTAATCGACTAAATCATTGTCTAGCAAGCCATCAGATTTTTATTTTTTCTGAAAATTAGTATGCTTGTGTTTTTTGGGTCGCTGAATAAGAATCTGACATCAGAAATTGAAAATTCAAAATGGCGGATCCAATATAGCAGCTGAAAAAATAAAAAATGTTCAAAAGTCTATGAAAATACGTATACAGGGGTTTTTTGGGGTGCTTGTAACGAATCTCTTATCAAAATTACAAAATTTTAAATGGTGGATCCAATATGGCCGCCAAAAGAATAAAAAATTTGTCAAGAGTCTATGGAAACATATCCATGGGGGTTTTCTGGGGTACTGGATACGAATTTTTTATCAAAAACAAGGGGTTTAAGATAGTGGATCCAATATGGCGGCCAAAAGTATGAAAAATTGTCTTTTGAATAGACTTTTGAACATTTTTTATATTTTCGGCCGCCATATTGGATACGCCATTTCAAATTTTGAATTTCTGTTGTTAGATTCTTATTTAGCGACCCAAAAAACACAAGCATACTAATTTTCAGAAAAAAATAAAAATCTGCTGGCTTGCTAGACAATGATTTAGTCAATTACCAGTCGTGAATGGTGCCTTTAGGAGTGGTTTCACCCCCTAAGTATTTTTTTTACTCGGACCGATTTTCTGCTATTCTACGTTGTCTCACCTTGATGCCAAAAAATAAATTATCTCGATCGGTTCAATACAGCAGCCGCTATTTTGTTGATAAAAAAAAATCACATTTTTGCCAACTGTGGGCCGTCACCGCAGCAGAAAAATTTTCTTTTTAGTTCCCATATCGGGAAGTGGACAACGCGCCATGAGAAGCTTCGCCTCAAAAAACAATGAAACATTTAGTTTTTCTTTATGATAAGCATCTGCTGTCAATTTTAATGCTTTTTTGATAGCTCTTACCAAATATAATTATAAACTAAGCAGTGCAAAGTCAAATACATGAGTGTATTCAAAAATAATAAAAATAAGTTTCAAGCAGTTATTTACTGAGTGATAAAATTAGTACTAATCTTCTAAGATTATTTTTAATAAGCATTAAAAGTATTGAGTTAACTACAATATAGTTGAAAGATAGTTGTAGTCAAAAAATTTTTATTTATGGGTGTACTCATGTGCATTGCATATGCACACATCATTTCTTTAGTTACATGACATATGCAGAGGTTTATTCAAATACCAGGTCGTTGTTGTGTCAATTTTAAGCCCAGAGTCTTGTATGATATTGTTAGCTGCTACGGAATGGGCACCTTGATCAAATTGGAGAGAAAAATTATATTCTGATGAACTGATTAGAACATAATGCTCTAATGTACGAGGCTTTAAATTTGACTTGCTAAATAATAGTGGCACAATGATTTCATGAGTTAAAAGTATGCCACTGGATTTAAAAAGAAATATCCTGTAAGCTAGCATACTGTTAAACTCCATTTTCTATCGTCAAGATTTTTATCCTTGAAAGGCCTTGAATCAATAGTGAAAAAGTTGAAACCTAGCGCTGACTACTTACAGCTGTAAATGTTTAGTTTAAAACCCAGTCCTAATCATATGAATTTACAAATGATGAATTCTCGATCTCTAAGATGTATACAAAAGTTTCTTTCGCTTAAAAATACAATAAAGATCTTTCCCAATACATTCAGGAATTCTTTACTTAAAATATATCCAGCTGTGAAAAATACACTTCATGTAGACTATAATCAGTTATGTAGACTGGTATGTTAAGCGAATTCAGAATGTAGTAGAAAGATCCAGATGTGATCATCAGAACTGGATGGACGGTTTCACTGATAAGTCGATACAATGTTTTTTCGTTAAACCAGTTCAGAAATTTGTTACAATTTATTTACCTTATACGCCGTGGCACGATGGTTGAACCTAAAAATCATAGTGAGGTTGGGACAAAAACCTTTCCACTGAAGTATTACCAAATACAGTATTAATCATTATTTAACTCTTGTCATCTTATTGAAATATCCGTTCAAAATTTATTGAAGGTGCTTTGCCCGAAAAATCAATTTTAATATTTTTGCTTGAAAATTTTGTTGAATCTAGATTCAACATTAATACACGTTTTCTGTAAATTTAAAACACATCGTGCATTTAGCTTTTGTAAAAAAACAACTTCAAAGTTCGTTAAAATCGTATTAGTGACCTTACCTAACAACTGGTGTCTTATAGAAGAGCTCTTGAATTGCCACACTGTTTTAGAGATTATTCAAAGGAGAATTTATTTGTTATCCAGGAAAACTCTCAACTATTTTTTGAAAAGTGTAAAAATTTTTTGATAAGTTGTAGAAAAAAATTGTACGTTTATTTCCATAAGTAATTTGAGTTATAAAAACCGCGGGTCGATTCATTGCGTGATATGGAGTAATGAACAGCAAGTGAAGGAGATAAGAACTCGAATCTCAAATTGGGTAAGTTCCTGACTTAAAAAAAAACAAAAAAAGAAACCAGGGTTCTCACCAGAGATCGAATTCAGAGATATCCCGGTGAGCAGCAGTGAGCTCCGGACGGTGGCTCTTCAAAAACTTGATCTGCTTAGCCACGGCTCTCTTGCTGAAGCCAGGAGCCACCTAGGCCACAAGCCAACGTCGTCTTTGATGGATGCATGTCTTGCTTATAGTAGCAGCTTGTTCCTTTGTAGGGCTCTACTGCCTATACTCATTTCTGCTTGCAGTGAACTCACCCTACAAATTTTTCGGTTTCTGCTATTGCTGCTGCTGTTGTTGCCGTGGTGCCTACTCTTTATACACTCTAATCAATTGACGCAGATTTACAATGCTCAGCGCACAGCTATCACAGCGTCCACGATACCACGTGACTCTAGCAATCATAATCAGATTCCATTACTACAGCTGCACTAAAAATGATTAACATACATCTTTATACATATACTTATCAGCTGATTGCGCTCATTGCAGCCGAGTCCACGACTGCATTCCACAAAAACGGTCTGCTTGTTCGGTCATAAAATACTATACATATACATCTAGTTCTGAATTTACACTCAATGTTTCACACTCTATCACACCACAAACTGATCAGATCGAATGTTTACTAACAATAAGTAGATACTTACACATGCTCATATAGATATTCTTATGAATTAAAAATATTGAATTGTGTAATAGTGAGTAAGGCCAAGTTTTTAAGCTTATCATTTTGATATGATTTTCATTGTTACTATCATCATTAGCATAAGATTAGTTTTATAGTTAAAAAGTTTATAAAAATAGTTACACTTACTCTAATTGTTAATATTTTTGGGGTTTAACCGATAGAAATTTTTTTTTGAAATACATCTCAACTTTTTTCAAAGCAACTAAGGTAAGTACAACAAAAGAAAGTTGTTCTAAATTCAGTTGTTCTTGATAGTATAGACTTTGAAAAATGGTATTTTTTAGAAAAAAAGTAGTGTCTTTACAATAATAATAAATCTGACAGCTAGAGTGATGGATGTATATAGCAAACATTGAAATTTTTTACAACTTGACATGTGATAAAATATCACCCAAACATATCTGCAGTAGATCTAAGTGAAATGAGACAGCAGAATTCTATCCTTACGGTGTAAACCTAATTCTGATTGTGCATGGTTTTGTGGTCCTTACACATAATTAGTTATTTTGATTGAAATAAATCAAATAAATCTTATGAGCTTAGTTCATTTATTTAAGAAACTTCCTATAGCTGAAATATCCTTGATAATTACAAACGATATTTATCGTACGGTCCACGGCCCAACCTACCGTAGTAAAAAGTATAGCCTCTATTTCTTCGGGGGTGTTAATGATATGGGCGAAATCTAGAGTCATAGCTCTTATGGACACGATTCCTTAGACTATTTAACTCCCTTTGCAAATCTCTCTCTTCAGCCAAATGTCGATCTCTTTCTTTTTTGCTCTCTTTTTTCTCCCTTTCTTTATCTTTTAATCTGTCTACTTCTTTTTTTAGATCTCGGACTTTTTCATCTTTTCTTTCGCTCGCATGGCAAACCCGTCTTTTCTATCAATAACAAATAAAATAACAGCGACTTTAATAACCAAGTATGAAATACTTTTAATATGTTATCAAGAAGGTAAAAAATGTGCTATAAGATGATTACATAATCTTATAAAATACTTACTTTGACTTCATCCTCCAAAATTGGAACCTTAGCCTACAATGCTAAAAACTTTTCATTCAAAGAACTATCTTTTATTTTTTTTTACACACTAATAAGGTTTGATTAAACGGTTACACAAAATAAAAAATTAATTAATTACATTCTCGCGACTGTTGCATTTACATAAGTTCCTCGTTTAGGTTTCCGATATTTACATCATCATACATATAAACATGATCTGTTTGCAAGCTTGCATATTTAACGTATTACCTTGGAATTTTTAGGGTGTGTTTAAGGGTCGGGAATAGTTTTTGTTTAATGTTACAAATTAAAGGAAAATTGTTGTCAATGATATTCATACTATGTGGGGATGTAGTTGAACATCTTAAATGGGTCGGAGGATACGCCACACGTATAACGCTGAGGGCTCATATCATGTACGTGCGGAAGTTCTATTGAACTCTAGTGTAAAAACTGTTTTTTCCCATCATTACGGTGGAAACGCAATGTTTTCGCTAATTTCTAGGGTCAAAATAGCAAAATAGCAATATGCAGAGAAGAGCAAAATATTTTCATACGAGCACGCAGATGCAAATTTTTCCATCAGGGGAAATTTTACAGATCTAAGAAACCAGGGGATGAAGTCGTAGTTCTACCGGAGCTCCGCGGAGGTATAAAAAGGGATGTGATGTCATAAAAATAGTTACGGCAACATACTTAAACGATCTATTATTTTTGAGGTGAAAAAAATTATAACTAATAATTAAACCTTTTCATTGGCGAAGAATCGCTTTGCTGATTTTTTTGGGGGATCACTTTTGGAGGCATCTTTTCTTTATTGTTGGCAGATACAGTTCTTGGTTCTTATATACGTCTATGTTTTTTGTGGGCTTCCACTTGGACATTCCATCGTGCTAATCATTCAACAGTAGATCTACCTATGTAACAAAACATTAGTCTGAGTGGGTATAGCTAATGTTGTCATATTTATTATTGTAATTCTTTCTACTACATTTCTAGTAAGTGTACTGTATTTTTTTCAATGACGTACTGGTATGAAAGTTAAACATACACTCTCAGACACAAAGTCGTATTTATATTTTACTAATTTTGATATTTTTTGGATCTAGATATATTTGATTGTAATGACGTTAAAACGCTTTTTTGTTACGCGTATAATTTTTTCGGGAGGTTTCAGAGTTGAACTTTCAACTCTGAAATCTGTAAAAAGGGATATAATTGTAGCAGAGGACAAAACAGTCATACTTGCACCTCAGAATGTACGTAGTGCAATCTCTTAGTCAATTTTTTAAATTACTTGTAATATAATAATATGCCGATGTAAACGTACATATTAATAGTAAACGTACTTACCGATAGTTGACGGGAGAGACTTTTATACTTACATCTACTTAATGAGACTTCATTTTTTCCAGTTAAACTGTGTAGAATAATCTCTACAATAGGCCCAGATTTTTCTTGTTAGCTCAGACAAATTTCGCTTTAGCTTCTATTACGGCGCAACGAATTCGCGCAACGCGACTTGCAAGACGTATATACAGGCTGTGTTTAGAAATAGTCCGTCAAATAGCCATCATCTAATTTCATCCCATAAGAAACAACATGGAAATCACCGCAAAACGAAGGCAGCACTAAAATTGCACCCGGCCTTATGGGTAACAGGTAACGTAACAGGTCATTAAATAATTAGAACGTTTGAGGACTTTACTTCTAAATATCACCACATTTAAAAATGTTTTAAGATATTGTTGAACAAAAATGAAGTACTTTTTATAGTTAAGATCAGGTGTCTATGCGTCTAAAGACAACAGGACTAGGCTCTTGTGCATATCCCGCTCACGTTGTCGTAGCGATAAAGAAACAGTTAGTCGGCTCACAAAATCAAGTACTTTATACAATAAGCAAGATATGACATTGAAGCTGGGGCGATTCTGAACAGAATAGCAATTTTGCGCCTCTTGGTAATCGTCCACTTTTTTAAGTTATCAACAATAGTGAGCGCATCGTGTCACAGCAGTAAAATTTTTCACTACATTGCTTACCAAATTATTTGTATACTATATGAATTATACTTTTTGTGAAATTTAAATATACGTATACAGTAGATATTCCAAAGCAATTTTCAAAAAACAGTTTTTATTGATAAAACACCATATCCTTGATCAAAAACTCCTCCCCAGATCTCCTATGCTATTTGTGTAAATAGGATCAACCCATATAACTTGCGACGTCTTTTTCTACTACAGAACGTCTAATGAATAAATCAAGTACAAAATTGGGTCCTATTTGGGGGAAAAAAGAGCGAGCATCATGTGAGGGCGAGGAATTAGATATATGTCGTAAAGAGCAATGTGTGAGGTAATGATATTAACGCTGACAATCAATATTATAATAATGATAATGACAAACACACGCTCAACGTGATATCCTTCCCATCTTCCCGAGAGGTGATGTTTTATTATCGAGGAAAGAAGGACAAGGAATGGGCACTCGTCACTAGAGCTAAGCAATAGATCGAAGAGGCCTGGAAGGATAGAGGAAATTCAACTCCAATACTAACGACCTTAACTATGATATGGATGAACTGCAGTGCGATGAAAAGTCCGTCTTCGTCGAATGTTCTTTCTTACGGCTATAGCGATCACTGAAAATTAAATGGCGAACGTGCTCATGTACGCCAATGTGCTAAAATAACGAAGTAAAACGGATTTAAGTTTAAGTACCAAAGGCTTTATATTTACAAAAAAGATCCATACAGCAAAGAAGTTATCCCAATCAACAGCAAAATAAATTCTTCAATTCAATTACCCAATCGGTAGTAGCAATAACAATAATACATTCAAACAAAATAAAACTTCCATTAAAGTAATAATAAATGTGCATTTAAGCATTAACAAATGTGCATTTAAGCATTTAGAAGTGTGCGTTAAAGCATTTTTAATATGTGCATTGAAGCATTCTTTTACGCTAGTTAACGCCACGTGGGCCCGCGAGCACGATGCGCGGAATGGCGGATTCCCTGTTAACACGAGAAAAACCAAGAGACTCGGTCAAGCCAGCGCCAAGCAGAGAATGCCACATTCGTACGCTCGCAGAACCAAAAGGTCTGGAGAAAGGTGTGCGGTAGGCGCTGCTAAAGCTTGTAGGAGTAAGAGCAACAGTGCGAGCGGTCGCAAGAGCTTCTTGATTCTTTAGACTCTGATTAGTAGCTCGTGGTGAGAACTTGCGGGCGCCTATTCAAGCAAAGTTATAATTTACGACACACTAGCTAATAACAAAAAAATAGATGAGATAAATTTTATCATCCACTCTCACACATTGCTTTATTTGACTCTTCGCGAGCATGAAAGCCGACCGTCACAGACTATTATTAGAAGATTATATTGCATGATTATACTAAAGCCGCTTGATGACACTAGCTTATTAAATAACGCAACAATAAAAAAAATTAATACTCTCGAATACACGGATCGGTAAGCCGGTAACTCGTTCAATGAATACACTTTTTTCAAAAAAAGTAGTGAAGTCCATAATTAAGGTTATTTTACAGCTACCAACTGAATCATTCCAAATAATAAAATTATTCTTTGTCTTGCAATACTCGTACAACTATTGACCAGAATAGATTTATCAATGCCTTATAATAAAAAACGGATCTTTAGATATTAATAACTTGTCATGATTTTTCGACTTTTATTATTTCACAGAAGTAGGTTGCAGTAAATGAGTAGAACCATATACGCACATCTCAAGCGTTATTCGTACTGTTTATAGAATTTTCTACATAATTCATATCATTAGAAAGAAAAAAAAGTTCGAATAATTGATTCATTATTTCTCAATCAATCAAAGACATAAGTTGTCAGTAGGGTGTCATCTGATACGTCATATGACATTTCATGGTTGTCAGAAATCAGGTGTTTAATTTGATTTGACGAGCAAATAAATACTTTTTGTGACATGTCTGTCACATTACAATCATATAAAAATAAAGAATTTTCTGGATTCGAGTATGAGAACAAACAACCAGTTTGATAATTTTTTTGTAGTATTTATTATCTAATAAATCAGAGGTTGATTAAGATAAATTTATGAATATTTTTTAAGACGATTTGATGGACAAGCAGAAATAATACTCGATGAGTTTGTTAAAAATTTACATTATTTATATTCAATTGTATTCACACGTCTTATCAAAAGCTCTAATCTCAGGTTGACTCACCTTGCTTTTCCAAATTAGGAAACTCAGCTTTCCAACGTCGAAGAGTGAGACGTCCACGATTTTCGAGTTGCTGTATTACATTACATTATTACTAATTTGAATGAAATTATATTGAAAATCTACAGTTCTGGCGTTAAAGGCTCTTCATCCATACATTACACTAAATTTTTAATAATTATTAGAGTGTGACGAGGCAATTTCTTGCCCAAGGCGCGGCTGGCGCGTCCCTGAGCCGTCCCAAAATCCTCGCACTCGTATCACTGTACTTACCGAAATATTCGAAAAGAAAACGCAAAAAAATCCACACAACAACCACAGACGAGATTCCGCTACGCTTCAACTTACTGATACGACGAACGACGACGAAAATGCACAAACGACGACGCTAAAAATTGTAACACATACATAATGACGACTCTCGATTCCTGGCTTGGCTCTGCTCTGCTCCGATGATTAGGACTCCTACCTAGAGGAAATACCGTCGCGGGCGGCGCGTCGGGATCACGCTGCTCTCGCCAAGGGGAATCGCCCAGAGAATTACTCGATGTTACCGCCAGCCCGATTCGACACCTGACGGAAACCTACACCTTATTTACATAGATGAGCCTCCTTGGTGATAGTTAGGGTTTCTCCCCTATAATAATTAAATTAAACCAAAAAGAAATGACGAACGACCAGTGCGACGCACAAAACGAACAGGTGTCCTCGAACGCCCGCGCCGCTCGGACACACACTCTCGATATGCGCACAACACAACGAATTGCACACGACACCAAACGTGGTGACACACACAGACACCCTTGCCCCTTGTCACGCGCTCTCTCTCTCTCTCTCTTTCTCTCGGTATTCACACTCACACACGACGCCATACGCCCTGCCCACACCGTCACCGGCACTCCACTCCAACCTGACCGCTGACCGTAGACTCTTTGCTTCCCCGCTTCTTCTGCTGCCCCCGGCTCTTCAAACTCGTCCTACACTGAAAAAAAATTTGATGTAGAATATCTCATACTTTTGAAATAACACATCTCAACAATTATTCAACTCTATTAACTCAAAATAACGACCGAATTTTCCATCAAAATTGAAATATAGCAGTTCAAATAACTATTGAAGTGCACTATTTCAAATTTGGAAGTCGCACACTACAAGTTTTGAAGCGTCTGGCTTCAACAAGGCTTTGAGCTCCGCGAGAGCAGCGCTTGGAGCGTCACTCTTCAGCGATTGGAAGCTAAGGTTCCAAACGCCGAAGAGCAAGAGTTCAATGTTTACTGAAGTCTCAGAGCTACA